>CM044565.2:856104-919142 GCA_024416835.2 Perccottus glenii | reverse complement strand
CGTGTGATTAAAAGGAAGAAAAATAATCAAGAAAGTCAATATAAACCGTCAAGACAGATGTTTGTACTGTAAAATAACCACATTGTCTTTATATAAGTTACTCAGCATTGGGGAAAACCAGCACAACTCACATTAGAATCTTGTGAACATTTACTCATGTAAACAACAGATATTAATAAACATGGCACTGGCAACGCCGCCTTCACTGAGGGTTGAGTGGCTTGTCGAAAGTTTCGAACCTCATCGAAAGTTAATCCACTTTCCTTTTCCACTGGACAGCGTTGTGTGGAGTGGACCTGAATATAACAAAGCAATCAATCCATGTCTGTAAAGTTTAGTTTAAGGTCCTTGTTATGCACACCATGTGTACACCCCCAGTCCGAGGGCACTTGTATCAAAAATGGCGTCTTTGTCTCATTGCTCCGTAAAGGCGGCTCGCTCTGTCTCTCTCTCTCTGCCAGCCGCTGATGCGACAACAAATTTTTCAGCAGAACGGTGATGGTTGTGCCAAATTTGGTGAGATTTTGTTAACGTTTAGTACCTCAAATTAGCATTAGCATTTGCGGAGAACAATAATAATTATAATTAAAGCCGCAAGCGGCGATAAAGGCCCTCGCCTCCCTTGAGACCGCGGGGACACATATATTCGGAGGATTGCATGTCGTGCTTTAAAGCAAATTTGGAGCTGTTTAGATGAAAACCCTTTAGCACAAAGTGTACGATTTAGGTGGTCATGTATTCCACCCAACATAGTAGATTTTCTGTTGAGTTTACGGTATGGCTGTAATAAACTTTTCTGTTTGCCCTAAGATGTCCTATGGATGTACCAAGTTTTGTATTTCTACATTGGAAAAATTTACTTTCATTTTCCATAGAACCAATTATTTTGACTTTTCTAGGGTCGCCACTGAGTCATTTTTCATTTTTTTTTCCGGGACTTCAAATACATAAATTTTTGCCGGGCTTGAAGTCTGGGACCAATAAAATGACTTTTAGTTGCACGCTTTACTGGGTCAAATTGAAAATCATTTTTCAGAAAAATTATAATAAAAAAATATATACCAAATTATAATAAAAAATATAACTCGAGCAAAAACGACAAGAAAAACGCCTGTCTATTTTACACACATGTGTTTAGCTCATTTTGCCCAAGTTTGGTGTCTGTGGAATGAAGCAGCTATTTTCTGTTGTTTTTTAAAAGAGAGGTTGTATTCTAAGTCGGTTCACATCTTCAATTTAAAATGGCCGCCTTCCCGTGTGTGATAAGGTGTGGTCCCTTTGGCTTTTTTGTTCATAAGCCCATACTGGATGTGTGTACCAAGTTTCATTTGCCTACGACAAACTAAATTTTTCACTTCCCATTGACTTTTTCCAAATATTTGGGACGTTGCTATGGCAACACATTTATAGATAGGGGGTGGTTGTCATTGGCTTTTATGTTCGTCATGACATAAGAGATGTGTGTACCAAATTTCATGTCTCTATGACAAACTAAATTCTTGGGTCCCATTATAAGTTTGTAGGGGCGCTGGAGAGCCATTTCTAAAGATAACCCTTTTATTTACATATCTTTGTGTTCAGGTCATGAATGTGCACAAACGCCTTTTTGGGTCCAACTCGATCTGAGAATGCGTTTGAGAGTTAAGAGACGCTTTATTTTTACAAAAATGGCCACCTCGTTACAGGCTTGCCACACCCATACCCGATAAGATATCAACAACAAAGTCACATCTTTGGTTGGCACACGTGTCTAGATGATACTCACCAAATTTGGGGCCATTTAGATTAAAACACAATGATTTGGATCTTTTGCTAAGGGGTGCGATTTTAGTGGCCATGCGTTTCACCCCACATGGCGGACTTCCTGTTGAGTTTAGAGTGTGGCTGTCATTGACTTTTCTGTTTGCCCTGAAGTGTCCTATGGATGTATCAAGTTTCATTTTTCTACATTGGAATAAAGTTACTTTCACTTTCCATAGGCTCGATGTATTTTGACTTTTCTAGGGTCGCCACTGAGTCATTTTTCGTATTTTTTTCGGGACTTCAAATACATCAATTTTTCGCTGGGCTTGAAATCTGGGACCAATAAAAATGACTTTTAGTTGTACGTTTACTGGGTTAAAATGAGGGTCATTTTGCAGAAAAATATGATAAAAATATATACCGAATTATAATAAAAAAAAATATAACTCGAGCAAAAAAGTCTAGAAAAACGCTTGTCTATTTTACATACACGTGTTTAGCTCATTTTGCCCAAGTTTGGTGTCTGTGGAATGAAGCAGCTATTGTCTGTGTACTTTTAAAAAGAGGTGTATTTTAAGTCGGTTCACATTTTCAATTCAAAATGGCCGCCTTCCGTGTGTGATAGGGTGTGGTCCCCATTGGCTTTTTTGTTCATAAGCCCATGCTGGATGTGTGTACCAAGTTTCATTTGCCTACAACAAACTAAAAATTTCACTTACCATTGACTTTTTTCACATTTTTGGGACGTTGCTATGGCAACACATTTATAGATAGGGGTGGTTGTCATTGGCTTTTATGCTCCATGACATAAGAGATGTGTGTACCAAATTTTATGTCTCTATGACAAACTAAATTCTTGGGTCCCATTATAAGTTTGTAGGGGCGCTGGAGAGCCATTTCTAAAGATAACCCTTTTATTTACATATTTTTTGTTCAGGTCATGAATGTGCACAAACGCCTTTTTGGGTCCAACTCGATCCGAGAAGGCGTTTGAGAGTTAAGAGACGTTTATTTTCACAAAAATGGCCACCTCGTTACAGGCTTGCCACACCCATACCCGATAAGATATCAACAACAAAGTCACAACTTTGGTTGGCACATGTGTCTAGATGATACTCACCAAATTTGGGGCCATTTAGATTAAAACACAATGATTTGCATCTTTCTGCGCAAAGGTGCGATTTTAGTGGCTGCGCTTTCACCCCCACATGGCGGACTTCCTGTTAAGTTTAGGGTGTGACTGTCATTGACTTTTCTGTTTGCCCTGAGGTGTCCTATGGATATACCAAGTTTCATTTTTCTACGTTGAAAAAAACTTACTTTCACTTTCCTTAGGCCCAATGTATTTTGATTTTGTAGGGGTCGCCACTGAGTCATTTTTCGTATTTTTTTTTCGGCGACTTCAAATACATAACATTTTCGCCGAGCTTGAAGTCTGGGACCAATAAAAATGACTTTTCGTGCATGTTCACTTGGTCAAATTTAGGATCATTTGGTCACAATAAAAATAAAAAAAAAAACCCGAGCAAAAACAATAGGCCCTCCCGGCCATCACCGGCTCGGGCCTAATTAAAGCCGCAAGCGGCGATAAAGGCCCTCGCCTCCCTTGAGACCGCGGGGACACATGCAATCGGAGGAGTGCATTTCGTGCTTTAAAGCGTAAACTTCACGGTAAAAGGATTCTGAGGAGTTTTCTAAGACTCTAGCCGTGGCTCTGGAGGGGCCTCCTCTAAAGGAAGGATCCTGGCAATTGGGAAATGGCATTTATTTCCCAAAGGTTGCCTCTTCACAGACTCATTACGACCACAGCCACAAATGTATCAAAAAACAAATTGATAACTTTTTTGGCACATGTGTCTAGATGATACTCACCAAATTTGGAGCTGTTTAGATGAAAAGCCTTTAGCACAAGGGGTGCAATTGAGGTGGTCACGCATTCCACCCAACATAGTAGATTTCCTGTTGAGTTTACGGTATGGCTGTAATAAACTTTTCTGTTTGCCCTGAGGTGTCCTATGGATGTACCAAGTTTAATTTTTCTACGTTGGAAAAAAGTTACTTTCACTTTCCATAGGCCCAATGTATTTTGACTTTTCTAGGGGTCGCCACTGAGTCATTTTTCGTATTTTATTTTTCGGGGACTTCAAATACATACATTTTTCGCCGGGCTTGAAGTCTTGGACCAATAAAAATGACTTTTAGTTGTTCGTTTACTGGGTCAAATTGAGGATCATTTTGCAGAAAAATTATAATAAAAAAATATATACCGAATTATAATAAAATATATAACTCGAGCAAAAGTCTAGAAAAACACTTGTCTATTTTACACACATGTGTTTAGCTCATTTTGCCCAAGTTTGGTGTCTGTGGAATGAAGCAGCTATTTCTTGTTGTTTTTTAAAAAAGAGGTGTATTCTAAGTCGGACCAAATTTTCAATTCAAAATGGCCGCCTTCCCGTGTGTGATAGGGTGTGGTCCCCATTGGCTTTTTTGTTCATAAGCCCATGGTGGATGTGTGTACCAAGTTTCATTTGCCTACGACAAACTAAAATTTTCACTTCCCATTGACTTTTTCCAAATATTTGGGACGTTGCTATGGCAACACATTTATAGATAGGGGGTGGTTGTCATTGGCTTTTATGCTCGTCATGACATAAGAGATGTGTGTACCAAATTTCATGTCTCTATGACAAACTAAATTCTTGGGTCCCATTATAAGTTTGTAGGGGGCGCTGGAGAGCCATTTCTAAAGATAACCCTTTTATTTACATATTTTTGTGTTCAGGTCATGAATGTGCACAAACGCCTTTTTGGGTCCAACTCGATCCGAGAAGGCGTTTGAGAGTTAAGAGACGTTTTATTTTCACAAAAATGGCCACCTCGTTACAGGCTTGCCACACCCATACCCGATAAGATATCAACAACAAAGTCACAACTTTGGTTGGCACATGTGTCTAGATGATACTCACCAAATTTGGGGCCATTTAGATTAAAACACAATGATTTGCATCTTTCTGCGCAAGTGCGATTTTAGTGGCGCGCTTTCACCCCACATGGCGGACTTCCTGTTAAGTTTAGGGTGTGACTGTCATTGACTTTTCTGTTTGCCCTGAGGTGTCCTATGGAAGTTTCATTTTTCTACGTTGGAAAAAAGTTACTTTCACTTTCCATAGGCCCAATGTATTTTGATTTTGTAGGGGTCGCCACTGAGTCATTTTTCGTAAATTTTTTTCGGCGACTTCAAATACATAAATTTTTCGCCGGGCTTGAAGGCTGGGACAAATAAAAATGACTTTTCGTTCATGTTCACTGGGTCAAATTTAGGATGATAGGTGGAAAAGAAAAAAAAAAAAAATCCGAGCAAAAACAATAGGCCCTCCCGGCCATCACCGGCTCGGGCCTAATTAAAGCATATAAAGGCCCTCGCCTCCCTTGAGACCGCGGGGACACATGCACTCGGAGGATTGCATTTCGTGCTTTAAAGCATAAATTTTTCGCCGGGCTTGGAAGTTTGGGACCAATAAAAATGACTTTTAGTTGCACGTTTACTGGGTCAAATTGAGGATCATTTTGCAGAAAAATTTTAATAAAAAAATATATACCAAATTATAATAAAAAAAAATATAACTCGAGCAAAAAAGTCTAGAAAAACGCTTGTCTATTTTACATACATGTGTTTAGCTCATTTTGCCCAAGTTTGGTGTCTGTGGAATGAAGCAGCTTTTTTCTGTGTACTTTTAAAGGGTAACTAAACCCCTGGTCAAATCGTAACTCCACCCACTCACAAAATTTGAAAAATGCTGGAAAAGTGGGCAGAGCCCAGCAGAGACAGAGAGGACAAACCGAGGGCGGAGCTCAGAGGGGGCGTGAACCGGAGACCCGCAGTGACGGATTGATTGACAGCAGCTGTCAGACTCGCAAAGATGTAGACTTGAAGGAAGCTAGTAGCTTTGCTACGGAGCGGTCCTTCTAAGTGGAGGACATTTCTGTGCACACAGGGCTAGAGCCTTATCAGTTTGTGCCACTGGCTCAAACCGCGGTCTTAACAACTCCCAAAGTTAAAGAGAGAAGTCTTACAGCACAAGAGAGAATGGGGCCAGTGATAAAACGTTAGCATTGTCTAATTTAGGCTAATGCTTAGCAAATGCTAACAAAGTTTCAGAAATTGCTAACCTATGTATTTAGTTTGATTTTGGTTTGATTTAGTGTTAATTAGACACAAAACAGAGTTTTCAAGTCTCCCTCTACAACTGTTAAAAAACTCTTGTCTTGCAGCTCACTGGTCCTGGGAGAGAATGTGTTATAGATACTCAAGGTATGGCTATGAAATAAGACCAGTGTCAAGTCCAGTTAATTTAATAAGTATTATGCAAAAAAGACACAACTCTAACCAAATAAAATATTTACATCCCAACAAAGTGATAAACATTGTTTCTCATGTTGTAGGTAATGCACAGGTGTGACAGGTTGGTGAGTCGGCTTCATAACAGCCCATCCAGACTTTGAGGCAGTAGCACTAAACCCCTGTGTTACAGGCTCTAACACTTGTATTGTAGTGTTACACTTATCTTCAGCTTTTTGGTGAGACGTGGTTAAACAGGGTAGTTCCAGGAAGAAGAGAGCAATGTTTTTATAAATAAGTAAATTTAATGTTTTACCCTCCACTTACACATACTGTACATGTGCACCAGCTCTTTCAGCGGTTATAGACACCTGTCTGCTGCAGTGTGGTCAGGTGGTGCTGGGGATACCTGGGCCAGCAGGTACAGGTCATACCTCCTTGTGCTGTCCTCACAGACGATTCCAATACTGGATTTATAAATATAGTTGGTATATAAAAAATTTAAATATGAGGAAACAGTTATACCTGAAGTTACACACAAAACAATTGTTTAAAAACATGCATTATAAAATCAGCTATAAAACTCAAAATGAACATGAATCAACATAAACATTTACAAAAGAATGTCTAAATGACACCCTTTTCTCAAACTGCCTTTACATAATTCTTATATTCTTTAGAGATTGTTCTTACAGTAAGCATTTTATATTGATATAATATTTTATATATACACACTTAATTTAAATAAAAAATAAATGTCAGTAAATTCTCATACATCATTTCAAGGCAGGTCCAAACTTTGTAAATGGTGCACAGTCAGGACAGAGGCTTTTTACTTTGTGTTTGAAAGTCACTGTCAGTTGCACTTATTGGAGCGAAGATGGTGAAAAACAAGAGCCAGACTTACACAGTCTGATCATAACTTCATGAGCGGTTCCAAAATCTTTAAGAATCTTGAGTGTGTTCAACAGTGTATTAGTGTTTACATTAGTCTAAATGTAGTCAGCAAAGTAAAGCTAAGTCTCAGAAACTATAGAGCTAACTGCAGTTTTCAGAGTCTGAATCTAAGATGATAGACAGCAGCAAACTTGAAGATGAAGTATCTTCAACAGTGAAGTGACGCAGGAACAGTTACCAGGTCCTGAAAATAAAATAAACATATAAACATGATTTTATTTCTTAAATTGGACCATTTTAATTACAATAAAATGATAGATTATCACACACCTCATGTGTTCTTGTTAGAGTATTTAAAACAAGTAATTGCACTATAACAGTAAAACAAACAAAACAAACTAAAGAATGGGAATAAATGCATTACCTTCAGCAGTGGGCACCTCACACCGTTTCCTCATTATTGGAGTAGCGCTAGTCCTGGGACACTCTGGCACCTCCATCAGTGTCTGTGTCACATGACACACTCCTATTAGGCGTTCTGGCCTGGGTGGCTGCAAAAAAGAGTTTCACAAATGATTTGTTATCTTGATTATATGATGAGACCCAAACATCTGGGTCCACAACTCACAAAAACTGCACAATCCCTAAAAGATGCTCTGCCTTTGCACAATCAGCCTTTTCATTTCAAACCATCAAACAATGGAATCAGATCCTAGACAGTCTGAAATTCTAAATCTGGTACAAAGCATATCTTTTCTTGTGAGATTATTGTTTTTGTACATGGTGCCTGAGAAATAAAGACTAAACAAAATTAAACATACAAAAGCTTCACAGTATTCAAACTCACCTTTGCTTCACCTGCAGATCTGCAGCGACTGGTTCAGGCTGGCCCCCAGTTTCTCTGGTCATCTTAGACAAAACAAAAGATTTGTGTTATTGTTTACAATTACAGTATTATATTAATTCATTTTAAAATGTTTATAAAGGATTGTTGAGCACCCGAGTGCGCTTTTCACTTTCACTCGCGTGTGGGAAAACAAACAAAACGTTGCTCAGTGCTTATTCTTTCTTTAGCAGCTTTTTATTTTAGCAGCATCACTTGAACATGGCATCACTGAACATTTTTCTTGATTCAACTGAGAACATCACGTAATAATATAACGTCATCACGTACACAACCGTATACCTCCAAATAGAAACTAAAGCTAATTTGTTTACCGTAATCTAATGTATAAGGGTGCAATACTTTTAACACCCCCACTCGCTCTTAGCCATTTGTATTACCAAAAAAAAAACAAATAAACTTTCACATAAGTTTTGTGTATACATACACTTTTACATTTTATGTTCTAAACATGTCTTGAGTAAACCTCTTTAATTTCTGCTTGGTGGGTGGCTTTGTCATTATGTCAGCTATCATTGTCTCTGTAGGACAATATTCCAAAATAACTTTGCCATCATTTACAATTTCTCTTATGAAATGGTATTTGATATCAATGTGCTTGCATCTTTGCCTACAGATTGGGTTTCTGGCTAGTGCAATGGCACCTTGGTTATCTTCATACACCTTTGTTTGTACGTATTTGTATGAGTCCATACCCTTAAGCAACTGCTCTAAGTAGATACATTCCTGCATGGCGGATGCTAAAGACATGTATTCTGCTTCGCAAGTAGAAAGGGCTACTGTTGGTTGTTTTCTGGTTTTCCATGAAATCAAAGAGCTTCCTTCACTTAAATTAACACAGTATCCTGAGGTACTACGCCTGCCTTCGTATCCGATGCCCAGTCAGCGTCACTATACACACTCAGACCTAGCCTCTCTGTGTCATTCCTTCTGAAGCATAATTGATGTTCTACTGTACCTTTAAGGTACCTGAACACATGTTTTACTGTGTTCCAGTGCTGTTCTGTTGGTTCAGCAAAATACTGAGATAGTTTACTGACGACAAAACTTAAATCTGGTCTTGTGCAAGTGGACAAGTATATTAAGCTTCCTACTGCCTCCCTGAACCTCTTTGGCTCTTTCATTTTTTCAGCATTTTCTGTAAAATCAAGCTATGGTTCACATGGAGTTTCCCTAGATTTACAGTTCTGCATGTTGAAACGATCTAGTATTTTTCTCACATATCTTTCCTGTGACATTTTGACTAGACCCTCTGTTTGTTCAAAATCTATGCCCAGGAAATGTTTCAACCTTCCCATGTCTTTCATTTTGAACCGTTCTGTGAGCATTCTTTTTACATTTTCCAGGACACTTTCATTGTTAGCAGCTATAATTAAATCATCAACCCATACTATCAGGATTACTTTCTCATCTGGCTTTTCTTTTGTGTACACACAGTTATCAGCTGGGTTTTGTCTAAAACCATTCTCTGTCAAACATGCATGTAACACAGCATTCCAGTTTCTGCCAGATTGCTTAAGGCCATAGAGAGATTTCTTTAGCTTACACACTAACTTTTCATTTCTTTCAGATTTTTGTTCATAACCCTCCGGTTGTTCCATATAGATCTCGTGATCTATTGGTGCATGTAAGCAGGGTTCGAATTACGGGGGAGCTAAGGGGAGCTCAGCTCCCCTGAAAAGGACCTGGGCTCCCCTGAAAGCCTACTTTGAGACATTTAGGGGGAGCTCTAAAACACTGTCTATTTTTTGTGTCGCATATAGATTTGGATTTTCTGTACATTAAGGTTCCTGAAATAAATGATGATATTAAAAATGTGTCAATGTTGTGTGTTTATTCGCTCATTACATTACTATTTCCGAACACTATTTTCCGCTGTGTCTCCTGCTGTGACCATCCATGCGGGCGGCTGCACTGAAATTACTACGTTTACGCCACTACTTGAACTTCTCACTGAGTTGGTATTTGAATGTTAGCTTAACTTCAAGTTCAAAACATACTTTATTCGTTTTTTGGAACACTCTGTGGATACTAATAAGAATGTCAAATAGAAAGCAGCCAAACCTCAGTCAATTTGGATTTATAAAACAAACGAAGAGGAGTGATGACAGCGCACCAGCTACAACTAGCTTGCCAGTGATA
Organism: Perccottus glenii; assembly: GCA_024416835.2. NCBI lineage: Eukaryota > Metazoa > Chordata > Actinopteri > Gobiiformes > Odontobutidae > Perccottus > Perccottus glenii. The sequence goes on along the minus strand of CM044565.2, from coordinate 909,114 downwards.
CCGCCGCCGCTAAAAGTTGCTGCTAGTGACAGCACCAGCACCGAGGATAGCGAGACTTTGGCGCCAGAAACCACCGCTGCGACCTGCAGCAGACCAGGCGATCATGCAACACCTTTCAACTGGACAACAAAGCAATGGAGTGAGTGGAGAATCAGGAATACATGGCTCTATTCCAAAAATCAGAAGTTAGGATGTACAGTATGCATGGAGGCAAAAAGCCTGTTGCTCGCCGAGGTAAGAATCATGGAATTACTTACTTGATCTGTGCATTTGTGAGGATTGGCCCTAATCCTATTTAATATTGATGTATTTTTTTATGATTGTTATGTGAGTTACTCAGTTTTTTTTTATCATGATTTGCATGATGTAAGTCTAAGCACAGTTGATTAAGAACCGTGGACAGAGCTGTTTGCCCTAACACTGACAACACTGACTGACGTTTGCGTTTTATAGTAAACAGTTTACTAAGTAAACAATAGGTTTACTGTAAACCTATTTTTTTAAATGCCCTAACATGCACCAAAAGCGTTAAAGTCAGTCAGGGAGGATCGGAAAATAGGGCTCCCCCGAAAGCCACTTTGTAATTCGAACCCTGCATGTAAGTAAGCTGTCTCAACGTCCATCTGATGCAAGATCAGATTTTCTTGCGCTGCTTTCTGCATAACCACTCTCACACTTGTCATGTCAGCTGTGGGTGAGAATGTTTCATCATAGTCAGTCCCTTGTTTCTGACTGTAACCTTTCGCCACAAATCTTGCTTTGTATTTTTCAGATCCGTCAATGTCTCTTTTGAGTGCGTAAACCCATCTTCCTCCTATTGGTTGTTTTCCTGGTGGCAATTTTGTGAGTGTAAAGGTCTTATTTTCCTTCAATGATCGCATTTCTTTGTCCATAGCATCCTTCCATTGCTTGGATTTTGTTGATGTTATGGGCGTCCTGGTAGGTTTTAGGTATATCACATACTGTTCTGTAGCAAAATCTATGCATGTTTGCAGTTTGTCTTCTGTGTCCTCAATTTGAAATCCTGTAGGTGAGCTGGCATCTTCCTGGTTCTTGGTGGGTTCTTTCTGGACATGGTTTCTGCAACTCTACCTGACTGGTTGGGATCAGCTTGTTCAGGCAAAGTCTCTGGAACATCCTCTGAAAACCCTTATCTGGTTCATCCTCCATACTTTCATCAACATTTAGTTCACTGCTGAAAATCTTTGGATTCATATTTTCATATCCTGTGTGTGTCTCAGATGTCTGTGTTTCTCTTTCACTGATTGTCTTTGCTGTAAACTTCACCAATCTGTGCTTTTGAACTTTTTCAGTGTTAGGATAGTACACTAGATAAGCTGGGCTGTTCTTGTCGTAGCCTATGAAAACTCCTTGTTCGCATCTTGAATCAAATTTGCTTTTCTCTTGTTTGTAAGCGAAACATGTTGATCCAAATTTCTGCATCTTGGAAAGATCTGGCTTTTGCCTGTGAATAACTTTCGTATGGTGTCTTCTTTGTACGCCTACTGTAGCACCTATTCTCACGTAGGCCGATGCTTGCATAGCGTAGTTCCACAACTCATCTGGTAATTCACTCTCTATCAGTAAGCACCTACTCATTTCATAGAGTGTTCTCCATCCTCTCTCTGCTGTGCCGTTCTGATGTGGTGAATAAGGCGCAGATGTTTCGTGTCGAATCTTATTTCTCAACAGTGTTTGAAAATCTCGACTCATAAATTCAGTGCCGTTATCTGAACGGACGCACTTGATTTCCCCAAAAGGTGCAATGTCAGCTAAAAACTTCTCTGTAGCTTGTGTTGTGTCACCTTAGTCTTCAAGAAATACACAAACATAGTACCTGAATAGTCATCTGTGAATGACTGTGCATATCTATGTCCTTCCTTGCTCTGTGTTGGCATGGGGCCGGCCAGGTCCGTGTGAATTAGTTCTAGGGGTTTCTTTGCCTTTCTGTCTGGCTCCCTGTTTCTGGACTGTGAATTTTCCTTGTGTACACACTTCACATAGCTGTTTCTCTCTCACTTTATTTCCTTGTATCTCCATGCCTCTTACTACACCTTGTAGTTTCTTTAAATCTTCGTAGTTACAATGTCCCAAAATTTTATGCCAGGTTTGTAAATCATGACACACTTTGCACTGGTCAACATCCTCTTCTAGTGTTGGCAAATAGTACAAGTTTCCACTTTCATGAATATCAAACCTGCTTTCGTTTTTGGTGATCAAGTGATTGTCTCCTCTTTTGAAGATGATTGTTGCTCCTCCATTTGTCGCTCTTGCTACCGAGAAAATGTCATGTGGGTACGAAGGCATGTATAGTGCTTCCCGTAGCTGTGCAGTGTGCTGTTTTCCAGCGTCGTCTAGTAGATAGATCACTGCCGTTCCTCTTTGTTGCGCCATTCCGCTGCACTTCGTTCCGTCTGCTAATTCCACTGAATGAGTCTCTGGTTGAAAAGAGCTATCAAAACTTCTGAACTTTCTGATGTCACTCACAATATGAGACGTAGCTCCTGCGTCTACCATGATCCCTTTCATCTTTACTTTGTTTGCAGGTTTTTCATATTCTGAGTGTTCAGCTTTGAAGAGATGGTCATGGTCTTGGTCATTATTGTGTTCATCTGTAACCTTTCTGACGCCATCTTGGTCACCCTTTTTCTTACACAGAAACTCAGCGTGTGTACTATTTTTACAATGATTGCACCACACTCTCTTATAACATTTTCTCGCTCTGTGTCCCTTTATTCCACATTTGTAACATACCATATTTGTGTCTTCATCTTTTCTTTCTTTAGTGTGGTACCTGGCAGGACCCTTTCCTTGTCTCGTCTGTGTCTTCATCACATTATCTGTGGATTCTGTTCCTTTCATTTTCTCCGCCTCTTCGTAAATCCGCAGTCTTCTCTTAAAATCTGTGAATGTAACGTCGTCCTCATTCTGTGTTATGTGGGACGGCTAGCGGCTTAAAAATCTGGTAATCCACGAAGAACCATCGCTATAGTTAATCCATCACTCATGGTTTCTCCTGCATCTCTCAGTGCTGTGATGATGTTCTCTGCTCTTATTAAGTAGTCTGTAACACTCTCGTTGTCTGACATGCGTAGCTGAGTTAACGATGTGTACATATTTATTATCCGTGGCTTGCTTTTTCCTGAATAATGTTCTTTCAGTAATTTTAGGGCTTTCCTGCCATCGTCAGGAGTTTCATGTCTTATCAGTGATAGGCTTTTATCATCTATCAGTCTTACAAGTTCAGCATAGCAATCAGCGTTCTTCCGTCCTGTCTTCAGCTAGCTGTTCTTCGTTAGCACCGTGGGCTCATGCAAAATAGTCTCTTTTAGCTTTAGAGTGTGTAGATAACTTAAGAATCTCGTTTCCCAAAGATCATATTTTTCTTCAGATCCATCAAATAAAGAGTGTGCCATGACTCCTACCGCTCTGTTCGCCATTTTGTAGGATCGCCGACCTTTCTTCTTATATGTCTCTTCAGTTTAGCTTTATAGTTAGCTTATCGTCGCGTCTGGCTTAACTTGGGCCCATAACCTGTTGAGCACCCGAGTGCGCTTTTCACTTTCACTCGCGTGTGGGAAAACAAACAAAACGTTGCTCAGTGCTTATTCTTTCTTTAGCAGCTTTTTATTTTAGCAGCATCACTTGAACATGGCATCACTGAACATTTTTCTTGATTCAACTGAGAACATCACGTAATAATATAACGTCATCACGTACACAACCATATACCTCCAAATAGAAACTAAAGCTAATTTGTTTACCGTAATCTAATGTATAAGGGCGCAATACTTTTAACAAGGATATTAATAACACAAATATTCTGATTACTATTACTGTATATCCTCCGTGAAAGCACTAGTCTTTTAATCCGTGTGTACTGTCTCTGGGTCGGTCTGGTTAGCTTCAGCCTGTGATACACTGTCTCCTCTGCAGCTCCAGCTCTGCTCGGTTTACCCCGAGGAGCAGCGATAAACAACGTACAACGATGGTGGCGCTTTCGCGTTCAATCTAATTAGCAAAGTTGACACAAAAAGAACAAGTTTTTGAGTTTGTGTTGAGTCAAAACTCACGGTGTTACACGAGTCATGAGATGTTCATGTTCAGTCAAGTCCAGAGTCATGAGCCAGTGACAGGTCTTTAGTGCCAAGGGCTGCATCTCTGCTACAAGTCCAACAGAGTGCTGCCCGTGGACGAGAAATAACTAACGGAAAATTGAGTGAAAGAGTAAAGCTAGATGTCTGTGTGTACTGGGACACAGTATCAACAGCAGCAGCCCTCATTAGCGTTAGCCCGGTATCAGGAGCAGCTGAAGCTAACGTTTAGCATATTTACCTAACTAGCAACATGACAAAATTGATTAGTTAACTTTAGCTTTACTGGGAAGAAACATAAATTGTGTTTCAAAATATATGTTCACTCACCTCAAGACGCTGCTGTGGTGGTGGGAATCCATGCAGGAGCAGCGTTAGGCGCTGTGTTGCTTTTCAGCGGGAGCTGTTTGGAGAAGCACATTTCCACCTCCATTGCGTTGGAGAAGCAATCCCGCTTAAAATGCCCGCTGCAAACTCCAGCTCTCTGCAGGAACTCACGGTGTTCCAGGCCAAGTGCACACTGTCGTCTAATTTCCAACTCAACTGGAAAGCAATGCAGTCCAGGAGTGCTGTTGCAACCAGCAACACTACAAGTAGCTACATGCTAATATAGCTAGCCTGATGTTTTGAACACCTGCCACTTGGGAAGATGTTTTTATACCAGGGGCGTGAGCCAATGCCAAGGGTGTCGTGGGGTCGTGCCAGGGGCGTGGGTAGAGAGCCGTTAGTCGAGCCAGTATACGTCACACAAGGAAACAATCTTCAATCTAAAAATTCAACTGCAGTAACTACCGTTCAACCTGAGGAGGGCAGCACTTAGACGGTTTTAGACCATAAAATGTAAAATTAATATACTTTATACTCAAATGTCAAAACTTTTACTCAGATCAGTGAACAGCACTAATAAGGCCCCATTCTTACAGATCATTAACTAAAAAAAGTTGGTTTAGGGTTTAGTTACTCTTTAAAAAAGAGGTGTATTTTAAGTCGGTTCACATTTTCAATTCAAAATGGCCGCCTTCCCGTGTGTGATAGGGTGTGGTCCCCATTGGCTTTTTTGTTCATAAGCCCATGCTGGATGTGTGTACCAAGTTTCATTTGCCTACAACAAACTAAAATTTTCACTTCCCATTGACTTTTTCCAAATATTTGGGACGTTGCTATGGCAACACATTTATAGATAGGGGGTGGTTGTCATTGGCTTTTATGCTCGTCATGACATAAGAGATGTGTGTACCAAATTTCATGTCTCTATGACAAACTAAATTCTTGGGTCCCATTATAAGTTTGTAGGGGGCGCTGGAGAGCCATTTCTAAAGATAACCCTTTTATTTACATATTTTTGTGTTCATGTCATGAATGTGCACAAACGCCTTTTTGGGTCCGACTTGATCCGAGAAGGCGTTTTAGAGTTAAGAGACATTTTATTTTCACAAAAATGGCCACCTCGTTACAGGCTTGCCACACCCATACCCGATAAGATATCTACAACAAAGTTATAACTTTGGTTTACATACGTGTCTAGATGATACTCACCAAATTTGGGGCCATTTAGATAAAAACACGATGAGTTGAATCATTTTGCGCGAGGAGTGCGATTTTAGTGGCCGCGTGTTTCACCCCACACGGCGGACTTCCTGTTGAGTTTAGGGTGTGGCTGTCGTAGACTTTTATATTTGCCCTGAGGTGTCCTATGGATGTACCAAGTTTAATTTTTCTACGTTGGAAAAAAGTTACTTTCACTTTCCTTAGGCCCAATGTATTTGCACTTTTCCAGGGGTCGCCACTGAGTCATTTTTTCATATTTTTTCTTGCGGACTTCATTTCTATAAATTTTTCGCCGGGCTTGAATTTTGGGCAAAGTTTCCTGAGTTTTCGTGCATGTTCAGGGGGTCAAATTTGCCCTCAAAGAGTAGAAGAAGAATAATAATTAAAGCCGCAAGCGGCGATAAAGACCCTCGCCTCCCTTGAGACCGCGGGGAATCATGTACTCGGAGGATTGCATTTTGTGCTTTAAAGCGTAAACTTCACAGTAATGTCAAATAACCAGGCCTGTGCTACTGCTTGAATCTTCTTCTGGCTGGATCCTGCTTCATCACCTCGGGCCTGTGCTACTGCTGGGGCCTGCTACACCACCTTGTAATTTAGAGTTAAAGGTCTCCACAATCCCTGGTTTTCCTGGGAGCTGTCTGAACCTTTGAAAATAATAGATTATGCTTGGGCTAAGGCGAGAAAAACAAAGTACTGTTTTTTTAAAAGAGAGGTGTATTCTAATGGCGCTTTTCCACTACACAGTTCCAGCACGACTCGCCTCGACTGGGCTTGCCTTTTTTGGTTTTCCACTGCGTAAAAGTTGTACCTGTACCTGCTTCCAGGTCCTTTTTTTCGTATCACCTCCGGCGAGGTTCTAAGCGGGCTGTGGCTATACTAAATTGTGACGTGAACACACGACAGACTGCTGATTGGCCAGAGAGAATCGTCACTGTTCACCGCGTCATCGTTGCAAGAGCCAGACGGAGTATCCTGAATAACCCCGCCATTTTTAAATAGTTTGGCCAGAGATTGCGTGATAATTTACCCAGTCCCAGACTTTAGTATTATGGCAACTCGGAAAATGCTCCGTGGTCAAACGAGGAGGTGCAGACTTTTCTTTGTTTGGTTGCGAAGAGAAGATCCAGCGAGAGCTTGATGGGGCAACGAGGAACGAAAGAGTAAACAAAGAAGTCTCCGAGTCGCTGATGGAGGACGGTAAGTGTTTTAAGTTTACATTACATTAACCCTGTAGGTGCACTCTGCTTGAGAGTTTTGTTTTCTTTAGGCTGGCGTTTGGAAAGCTGAAGCTCACTAATAACAATGAAGACTGTAAACTTGTGTCGCAGATAGCAATTGCCGCTAACTTTTAGCTCTAACTAGTTGCTAGCTGCCTGCCATTGCTATTTCGTAGTGTGTTGACTTTTGTATGATCTTTCTATTCAAGATTCCTTTCGATGAGCGAGAATGGTTCTGTGGCTCCCACTGATGCCACGTTGGCATCGGCTGCAGCGTCGGCATCAACAACAGCACCAGAACCATTGGCACCAGCGCCACACCGCAACCGGTTAGTATAATAGGAGAAAAAGTAAAACCTTCTAGCCTGTTGTCTGTGAATCTATATACACTTATTAATATAATTAAATTAATATTAATCGTGTTTATAACCCATTAGTATATCATATATTATTATTAATATAACGTCAATGTACTTGCATAGCAACAGGAAGCATTCCCAGTTATGGGAATCAAGATTCATTAATAAACCTGTTCAGTATTTTTATAACTTTCGAGACATACACAGTAATATGCGTACCATGTGTACTGTATACTGTATGTATACTGTACACATGGTAATTTCAAATGCACACAACGCTTTGAATTAAACGTGAAATTGTTTATCTTTATTGTAATTCATTCATTGTAATTATTTTTTGTCCAGGACGGAGGAAACGACAGAGGGAGCAGGAGCATCTGACTGTCCTGAGGGAGATGCAGACATCTGATGTGGAGCAGATGGAGTTGAACCAGAACTAGAAGCGGCTTTGAGGAGGGAGGAGATTGCTGCAATGTCGTCCTTCAACCAGGCCTTTCTGGGAATCCTGGGCCAGCTTGTACAGGCACTGAACCGGCGGGGACGCTGTTCCACCACCCTGGACTGAAAATGTATATTATGTAATTAAATACAGCATTTTTTAAAATTGTTTGCACTACATGTAACATGTATATAGTTGTTTGTGAATTTATATTAGAGTTTGTTCTATTTGTATGTGTGTGGTTAAATAAAACTTTTTGAAACTTATTACAAATAAGTGTCTTTTTTGATGGTTTGCTTTTGTACAAGGGTTTGACCATGTATTTTCAGATTTTATACTGTGATAACCTTAAAACAGCAGAGACAACATTTTTAACGATAATGTATTTATTTTTTTAGCAATTAAAGTAACGCATCAGACCCTCTCGTACATCACTGCCTTCCTCCTCTACACCCTGTGCCACTGCCACCACAGGCTCTGCTGCTGCAGGTGCATCCCAGTCATTGTCATAGTCCTCTCCATGACTCTCACAAAGGTTATGCAAGCACAGCAAGTAAGAATCATAGATTTCACCATTGTAACATCAGTCATTTCTTTTCATGAGACAACGCCACCTTCCCTTCAGTCTACCAAAAGCTGCAACCACAACCCGTGCTCGACATATTTTCCTGTTGTAGATCTGCTGTTCTACAGATCTGAAACACATAAACCATACACATTTTAGTACATAATACTGGTAGCTATAAAGTTGTTCAAATACTTTGTAAGTAGTAACTTATAGTATTTACACATATGTAAACGTTAGCATAACTTAGCCTCTTGCGTCGGCTTTGAAAAAACAGATTTGTCTCGTAGTCTGAACTCTGTAGTAATTCCCAAACTCTCCTGTTATCAGCATTGTTTCTTTTTGCTGCCCTCAGCCTCTCCTGAAACAACGTTTGCTGTCTTGCTGTGAGAAACAGCCACATCCCGAGGATAAAAAAAACATAGACTCGATTTCCTCCATTGTTTATGTGTGTGAGTAGCGGGTGTGTGTCGCGTAGAAGATTACGTCACGACAGGTTCTTGCGGCGTCGCTATGATGACGACTAGGTACTATTGTGGAGGTACTATCTGCAATGGAAAACGGAGCGAAAAGCGAGCCGAGGCGAGTCGAGCGAGTCGAGCCGAGCTGGTACTGTGTAGTGGAAAAGCGCCATAAGAAGATTCTCACATTCAATTCAAAATGGCCGCCTTCCCGTGTGTGATAGGGTGTGGTCACCATTGGCTTTTTTGTTCATAAGCCCATACTGGATGTGTGTACCAAGTTTCATTTGCTTACGACAAACTAAAATTTTCACTTCCTATTGACTTTGTACACATATTTGGGGCGTTGCTATGGCAACACATTTATAGATAGGGGGTGGTTGTCATTGGCTTTTATGTTCGTCATGACATAAGAGATGTGTGTACCAAATTTGAAGTCTCTATGACAAACTAAATTCTAAGCTCCCATTATAAGTTTGTAGGGGGCGCTGGAGGATCATTTCTAAAGATAACGCTTTTATTTACATATCTTTGTGTTCAGGTCATGAATGTGCACTAACGCCTTTTTGGGTCCAACTCGATCCGAGAAGGCGTTTGAGAGTTAAGAGACGTTTTATTTTCACAAAAATGGCCACCTCGTTACAGGCTTGCCACACCCATACCCGATAAGATATCTACAACAAAGTGATAGCTTTGGTTGACATATGTGTCTAGATGATACTCACCAAATTTGGGGCCTTTTAGATAAAAACACGATGAATTGAATCATTTTGCGCGCGAGGAGTGCGATTTAGGTGGCCGCTGCTGCCCACCCCACACGGCGGACTTCCTGTTGACTTTAGGGTGTGGCTGTCATAGACTTTTATATTTGCCCTGAGGTGTCCTATGGATATACCAAAATTAATTTTTTTACGTTGGAAAAAAGTTACTTTCACTTTCCATAGGCCCAATGTATTTTGACTTTTCCAGGGGTCGCCACTGAGTCATTTTTTCATATCTTTTCTTATGGGACTTCATTTCTATAAATTTTTCGCCGGGCTTGAATTTTGGGCAAAGTTTCCTGAGTTTTCGTGGATGTTCAGGGGGTCAAATTTGCCCTCAAAGAGCAGAAGAAGAATAATAACGGACGCTATCAGAAATAATAGACCCTTCCGGTTATCACCGGCTCGGGTCTAATTAAAGCCGCAAGCGGCGATAAAGGCCCTCGCCTCCCTTAAGACCTCGGGGACACATATATTCGGAGGATTGCATGTCGTGCTTTAAAGCAAATTTGGAGCTGTTTAGATGAAAACCCTTTAGCACAAAGTGTACGATTTAGGTGGTCATGTATTCCACCCAACATTTTCTGTTGAGAAGGATCCTGGCAATTGGGAAATGGCATTTATTTCCCAATAGTTGCCTCTTCACAGACTCATTACGACCACAGCCACAAATCTATCAAAAAACAAATTGCTAACTTTTTTTTGCACATGTGTCTAGATGATACTCACCAAATTTGGAGCTGTTTAGATGAAAAGCCTTTAGACACAAGGGGTGCAATTTAGGTGGTCACGCATACACCCAACATAGTAGATTTCCTGTTGAGTTTACGTACACCCAACATAGTAGATTTCCTGTTGAGTTTACGATATGGCTGTAATACATTTTTCTGTTTGCCCTGAGGTGTCCTATGGATATACCAAGTTTCATTTTTCTACGTTGGAAAAAAGTTACTTTCACTTTCCATAGGCCCAATGTATTTTGACTTTTCTAGGGGCCGCCACTGAGTCATTTTTCGTATTTTTTTCGGGACTTCAAATACATAAATTTTTGCGGGCTTGAAGTCTGGGACCAATAAAAATGACTTTAGTTGTTCGTTTACTGGGTTAAATTTAGGATCATTTTGCAGAAAAATTATAATAAAAATATATATCGAATTATAATAAAAATATAACTCGAGCAAAAGTCTAGAAAAACACTTGTCTCTTTTACATACATGTGTTTAGCTCATTTTGCCCAAGTTTGGTGTCTGTGGAATGAAGCAGCTTTTTCTGTGTACTTTTAAAAAGAGGTGTATTTTAAGTCGGTTCACATTTTCAATTCAAAATGGCCGCCTTCCTGTGTGTGATAGGGTGTGGTCCCCATTGGCTTTTTGTTCATAAGCCCATGGTGGATGTGTACCAAGTTTTATTTGCCTACAACAAACTAAAAATTTCACTTCCCATTGACTTTTTTCACATTTTTTGGGACGTTGCTATGGCAACACATTTATAGATAGGGGTGGTTGTCATTGGCTTTTATGCTCGTCATGACATAAGAGATGTGTGTACCAAATTTTATGTCTCTATAACAAACTAAATTCTTGGGTCCCATTATAAGTTTGTAGGGGCGCTGGAGAGCCATTTCTAAAGATAACCCTTTATTTACATATTTTTGTGTTCAGGTCATGAATGTGCACAAACGCCTTTTTGGGTCCAACTCGATCCGAGAAGGCGTTTGAGAGTTAAGAGACGCTTTTATTTTCACAAAAATGGCCACCTCACAGGCTTGCCACACCCATACCCGATAAGATATCAAAACAAAGTCACAACTTTGGTTGGCACACGTGTCTAGATGATACTCACCAAATTTGGGGCCATTTAGATTAAAACACAATGATTTGCATCTTTCTGCGCAAGGGTGCGATTTTAGTGGCTCGCGTTCACCCCACATGGCGGACTTCCTGTTAAGTTTAGGTGTGACTGTCATTGACTTTTCTGTTTGCCCTGAGGTGTCCTATGGATATACCAAGTTTCATTTTTCTACGTTGGAAAAAGTTACTTTCACTTTCCATAGGCCCAATGTATTTTGACTTTTCTAGGGGCCGCCACTGAGTCATTTTTCGTATTATTTTTTCGGGGACTTCAAATACATAAATTTTTGCCGGGCTTGAAGTCTGGGACCAATAAAAATGACTTTTAGTTGTTCGTTTACTGGGTTAAATTGAGGATCATTTTGCAGAAAAATTATAATAAAAAATATATACCGAATTATAATAAAAAAATATAACTCGAGCAAAAAGTCTAGAAAAACACTTGTCTCTTTTACATAAATGTGTTTAGCTCATTTTGCCCAAGTTTGGTGTCTGTGGAATGAAGCAGCTTTTTCTGTGTACTTTTAAAAAGAGGTGTATTTTAAGTCGGTTCACATTTTCAATTCAAAATGGCCGCCTTCCTGTGTGTGATAGGGTGTGGTCCCATTGTCTTTTTTGTTCATAAGCCCATGGTGGATGTGTGTACCAAGTTTTATTTGCCTACAACAAACTAAAAATTTCACTTCCCATTGACTTTTTCACATTTTTGGGACGTTGCTATGGCAACACATTTATAGATAGGGGTGGTTGTCATTGGCTTTTATGCTCGTCATGACATAAGAGATGTGTGTACAAAATTTTATGTCTCTATGACAAACTAAATTCTTGGGTCCATTATAAGTTTGTAGGGGCGCTGGAGAGCCATTTCTAAAGATAACCCTTTTATTTACATATTTTTTGTTCAGGTCATGAATGTGCACAAACGCCTTTTTGGGTCCAACTCGATCCGAGAAGGCGTTTGAGAGTTAAGAGACGCTTTATTTTCACAAAAATGGCCACCTCGTTACAGGCTTGCCACACCCATACCCGATAAGATATCAAAAACAAAGTCACAACTTTGGTTGGACACGTGTCTAGATGATACTCACCAAATTTGGGGCCATTTAGATTAAAACACAATGATTTGCATCTTTTGCGCAAGGGGTGCGATTTTAGTGGTCGCGTTTCACCCTACATGGCGGACTTCCTGTTAAGTTTAGGTGTGACTGTCATTGACTTTTCTGTTTGCCCTGAGGTGTCCTATGGATATACCAAGTTTCATTTTTCTACGTTGGAAAAAGTTACTTTCACTTTCCATAGGCCCAATGTATTTTGATTTTGTAGGGTCGCCACTGAGTCATTTTTCATATTTTTTTCGCGACTTCAAAATACATAAATTTTTCACGAGCTTGAAGTCTGGGACCAATAAAATGACTTTTCGTGCATGTTCACTGGGTCAAATTTAGGATCATTGGGTCAGAATAAAAATAAAAAAAAAAACCGAGCAAAAATAATAGGCCCTCCCGCCATCACCGCTCGGGCCTAATTAAAGCCGCAAGCGGCGATAAAGACCCTCGCCTCCCTTGAGACCGCGGGGAATCATGTACTCGGAGGATTGCATTTTGTGCTTTAAAGCGTAACCTTCACAGTAATGTCAAATAACCAGGCCTGTGCTACTGCTTGAATCTTCTTCTGGCTGGATCCTGCTTCATCACCTCGGGCCTGTGCTACTGCTGGGGCCTGCTACACCACCTTGTAATTTAGAGTTAAAGGCCTCCACAATCCCTGGTTTTCCTGGGAGCTGTCTGAACTTTTGAAAATAATAGATTATGCTTGGGCTAAGGCGAGAAAATCAAAGTACTGTTTTTTAAAAGAGAGGTGTATTCTAAGGCAAATCAGATATTCAATTCAAAATGGCCACCTTCCCGTGTGTGATAGGGTGTGGTCACCATTGGCTTTTGTTCATAAGCCCATACTGGATGTGTGTACCAAGTTTCATTTGCTTACGACAAACTAAAATTTTCACTTCCTATTGACTTTGTCCACATATTTGGGGCGTTGCTATGGCAACACATTTATAGATAGGGGTGGTCACCATTGGCTTTTTGTTCATAAGCCCATACTGGATGTGTGTACCAAGTTTCATTTGCTTACGATAAACTAAAATTTTCACTTCCCATTGACTTTGTCCACATATTTGGGGCGTTATGGCAACACATTTATAGATAGGGGTGGTTGTCATTGGCTTTTATGTTCGTCATGACATAAGAGATGTGTGTACCAAATTTGAAGTCTCTATGACAAACTAAATTCTAAGCTCCCATTATAAGTTTGTAGGGGGCGCTGGAGAGCTATTTCTAAAGATAAACTTTTTATTTACATATCTTTGTGTTCAGGTCATGAATGTGCACAAACGCCTTTTGGGTCCAACTCGATCCGAGAAGGCGTTTGAGAGTTAAGAGACATTTTATTTTCACAAAAATGGCCACTTCGTTACAGGCTTGCCACACCCATACCCGATAAGATATCAACAACAAAGTGTTAACTTTGGTTCGCACACGTGTCTAGATGATACTCACCAAATTTGGGGCCATTTAGATATAAACACGATGAGTTGAATCATTTTGCGCGAGGAGTGCGATTTTAGTGGCGCTGCTCCACCCCACATGGCGGACTTCCTGTTGACTTTAGGGTGTGACTGTCATAGACTTTTATATTTGCCCTGAGGTGTCCTATGGATGTACCAAGTTTCATTTTTCTACGTTGGAAAAAAGTTACTTTCACTTTCCATAGGCCCAATGTATTTTGACTTTTCCAGGGTCGCCACTGAGTCATTTTTTCATATTTTTCTGGGACTTCATTTCTATAAATTTTTCGCCGGGCTTGAATTTTGGGCAAAGTTTCCTGAGTTTTCGTGCATGTTCAGGGGGTCAAATTTGCCCTCAAAGAGCAGAAGAAGAATAATAATAATAATAATAATAATAACGGACGCTATCAGAAATAATAGACCCTTCCGGTTATCACCGCTCGGTCTAATAATAATAATTAAAGCCGCAAGCGCGATAAAGACCCTCGCCTCCTTGAGACCGCGGGAATCATGTACTCGGAGGATTGCATTTTGTGCTTTAAAGCGTAAACTTCACAGTAATGTCAAATAAACAGGCCTGTGCTACTGCTTGAATCTTCTTCTGGCTGGATCCTGCTTCATCACCTCGGGCCTGTGCTACTCCTGCGTCCTGCTACACCACCTTGTAATTTAGAGTTAAAGGTCTCCACAATCCCTGGTTTTCCTGGGAGCTGTCTGAACTTTTGAAAATAATAGATTATGCTTGGGCTAAGGCGAGAAAAACAAAGTACTGTTTTTTAAAAGAGAGGTGTATTCTAAGAAGATTCACATATTCAATTCAAAATGGCCGCCTTCCCGTGTATGATAGGGTGTGGTCACCATTGGCTTTTTTGTTCATAAGCCCATACTGGATCTGTGTACCAAGTTTCATTTGCTTACGACAAACTAAAATTTTCACTTCCCATTGACTTTGTCCACATATTTGGGGCGTTGCTATGGTAACATATTTATAGATAGGGGGTGGTTGTCATTGGCTTTTATGTTCGTCATGACATAAGAGATGTGTGTACCAAATTTCATGTCTCTATGACAAACTAAATTCTTGGGTCCCATTATAAGTTAGTAGGGGGCGCTGGAGAGCCATTTCTAAAGATAACCCTTTTATTTACATATTTTTGTGTTCAGGTCATGAATGTGCACAAACGCCTTTTTGGGTCCAACGCGATCCGAGAAGGCGTTTGAGAGTTAAGAGACATTTTATTTTCACAAAAATGGCCACCTTGTTATAGGCTTGCCACACCCGTCCCCGATAAGATATCTACAACAAAGTTATAACTTTGGTTGACACACGTGTCTAGATGATACTCACCAAATTTGGGGCCTTTAGATAAAACACGATGAGTTGAATCATTTTGGCGCGAGGAGTGCGATTTAGTGGCGCGCGTTCCACCCCACAGCGGACTTCCTGTTGAGTTTAGGTGTGGCTGTCATAGACTTTTATATTTGCCCTAAGGTGTTCTATGGATGTACCAAGTTTCATTTTTCTACGTTGGAAAAAAGTTACTTTCACTTTCCATAGGCCAATGTATTTTGACTTTTCTAGGGGTCGCCACTGAGTCATTTTTTCATATTATTTCTTGCGGACTTCATTTCTATAAATTTTTCGCCGGGCTTGAATTTTGGGCAAAGTTTCCTGAGTTTTCGTGCATGTTCAGGGGGTCAAATTTGCCCTCAAAGAGCAGAATAATAATAATTAAAGCCGCAAGCGGCGATAAAGACCCTCGCCTCCCTTGAGACCGCGGGGAATCATGTACTCGGAGGATTGCATTTTGTGCTTTAAAGCGTAAACTTCACAGTAATGTCAAATAACCAGGCCTGTGCTACTGCTTGAATCTTCTTCTGGCTGGATCCTGCTTCATCAACTCGGGCCTGTGCTACTCCCAAGGCCCCTGCTACACCACCTTGTAATTTAGAGTTAAAGGTCTCCACAATCCCTGGTTTTCCTGGGAGCTGTCTGAACTTTTGAAAATAATAGATTATGCTTGGGCTAAGGTGAGAAAAACAAAGTACTGTTTTTTAAAAGAGAGGTGTATTCTAAGAAGATTCACATATTCAATTCAAAATGGCCGCCTTCCCGTGTGTGATAGGGTGTGGTCACCATTGGCTTTTTTGTTCATAAGCCCATACTGGATCTGTGTACCAAGTTTCATTTGCTTACGACAAACTAAAATTTTCACTTCCTATTGACTTTGTCCACATATTTGGGGCGTTGCTATGGCAACACATTTATAGATAGGGGGTGGTCACCATTGGCTTTTTTGTTCATAAGCCCATACTGGATGTGTGTTCCAAGTTTCATTTGCTTATGATAAACTAAAATTTTCACTTCCCATTGACTTTGTCCACATATTTGGGGCGTTGCTATGGCAACACATTTATAGATAGGGTGTGGTTGTCATTGGCTTTTATGTTCGTCATAACATAAGAGATGTGTGTACCAAATTTCATGTCTCTATGACAAACTAAATTCTTGGGTCCCATTATAAGTTTGTAGGGGGCGCTGGAGAGCCATTTCTAAAGATAACCCTTTTATTTACATATTTTTGTGTTCAGGTCATGAATGTGCACAAACGCCTTTTGGGTCCGACTCGATCCGAGAAGGCGTTTGAGAGTTAAGAGACATTTTATTTTCACAAAAATGGCCACCTTGTTACAGGCTTGCCACACCCATACCCGATAAGATATCTACAACAAAGTGTTAACTTTGGTTGACACACGTGTCTAGATGATACTCACCAAATTTGGGGCCATTTAGATAAAAACACGATGAGTTGAATCATTTTGCGCGAGGAGTGCGATTTTAGTGGCCGCTGCTCCACCCCACATGGCGGACTTCCTGTTGAGTTTAGGGTGTGGCTGTCATAGACTTTTATATTTGCCCTGAGGTGTCCTATGGATGTACCAAGTTTCATTTTTCTACGTTGGAAAAAAGTTACTTTCACTTTCCATAGGCCCAATGTATTTTGACTTTTCCAGGGGTCGCCACTGAGTCATTTTTTCATATTTTTCATGCGGACTTCATTTCTATAAATTTTTCACGGGCTTGAATTTTGGGCAAAGTTTCCTGAGTTTTCGTGCATGTTCAGGGGGTCAAATTTGCCCTCAAAGAGCAGAAGAAGAATAATAACGGACGCTATCAGAAATAATAGACCCTTCCGGTTATCACCGGCTCGGGTCTAATAATAATAACGGACGCTATCAGAAATAATAGACCCTTCCGGTTATCACCGGCTCGGGTCTAATAATAACGGACGCTATCAGAAATAATAGACCCTTCCGGTTATCACCGGCTCGGGTCTAATAACGGACGCTATCAGAAATAATAGACCCTTCCGGTTATCACCGGCTCGGCCCAATAACGGACGCTATCAGAAATAATAGACCCTTCCGGTTATCACCGGCTCGGGTCTAATAATAATAATAATAACGGACGCTATCAGAAATAATAGACCCTTCCGGTTATCACCGCTCGGCCCAATAACGGACGCTATCAGAAATAATAGACCCTTCCGGTTATCACCGGCTCGGGTCTAATTAAAGCCGCAAGCGGCGATAAAGGCCCTCGCCTCCCTTGATACCGCAGAGACACATGCACTCGGAGGATTGCATTTCGTGCCTTAAATCGTAAACTTCACGGTAATGTCAAATAACCGGGCCTGTGCTACTGCCTGGGCCTGCTACACCACCTTGTAATTTAGAGTTAAAGGTCTCCACAATCCCTGGTTTTCCTGGGAGCTGTCTGAACCTTTGAACATAATAGATTATGCTTAGGCTAAGGCGAGAAAAACAAAGTACTGGCTGGAGAGACTGGCTTGAGATGACTCAGGAATCGCTGCACCCCCCTGTTTAAAAAGGCAAAATGTAAATATAACTTGTCTAAAAGTACAAGGTTACAAGTTCCAAAGGATTCTGAGGAGTTTTCTAAGACTCTAGGCTTGGCTCTGGAGGGGCCTCCTCTAAAGGAAGGATCCTGGCAATTGGGAAATGGCATTTATTTCCCAAAGATTGCCTCTTCACAGACTCCTAATAAAGTTACAAATTTGGTTGGCACATGTGTCTAGATGATACTCACCAAATTTGGGGCCATTTAGATTAAAACACAATGATTTGCATCTTTTTGCGCAAGGGGTGCGATTTTAGTGGCAACGCGTTTCACCCCACATGGCGGACTTCCTGTTAAGTTTAGGGTGTGGCTGTCATTGACTTTTCTGTTTGCCCTGAGGTGTCCTATGGATGTACCAAGTTTCATTTTTCTACATTGAAAAAAACTTACTTTCACTTTCCATAGGCCCAATGTATTTTGATTTTGTAGGGGTCGCCACTGAGTCATTTTTAGTCATTTTTTTTTTTCGCGACTTTAAAAACAACATTTTCGCGAGCTTGAAGTCTGGGACCAATAAAATGACTTTTGTGCATGTTCACTGGGTCAAATTTAGGATCATTTGGTCACAATAAAGATAAAAAAAAAAAAAAATCCGAGCAAAACAATAGGCCCTCCCGGTCATCACCGGCTCGGGCCTAATTAAAGCCGCAAGCGGCGATAAAGGCCCTCGCCTGCCTTGAGACCGCGGGGACACATATATTCGGAGGATTGCATGTCGTGCTTTAAAGCAAATTTGGAGCTGTTTAGATGAAAACCCTTTAGCACAAAGTGTACGATTTAGGTGGTCACGCATTCCACCCAACATAGTAGATTTTCTGTTGAGTTTACGGTATGGCTGTAATAAACTTTTCTGTTTGCCCTGAAGTGTCCTATAGATGTACCAAGTTTTGTATTTCTACATTAGAAAAATTTACTTTCATTTTCCATAGAACCAATTATTTTGACTTTTCTAGGGGTCGCCACTGAGTCATTTTTCATATTTTTTTTCCCGGGACTTCAAATACATAAATTTTTGCCGGGCTTGAAGTCTGGGACCAATAAAAATGACTTTTAGTTGCACGTTTACTGGGTCAAATTGAAAATCATTTTTCAGAAAAATAATAAAAAAAATATATACCAAATTATAATAAAAAAAATATAACTCGAGCAAGAACGACAAGAAAAACGCCTGTCTATTTTACACACAAGTGTTTAGCTCATTTTGCCCAAGTTTGGTGTCTGTGGAATGAAGCAGCTATTTTCTGTTGTTTTTTAAAAGAGAGGTTGTATTCTAAGTCGGTTCACATCTTCAATTTAAAATGGCCGCCTTCCCGCATGGCGGACTTCCTGTTGAGTTTAGGGTGTGGCTGTCATTGACTTTTCTGTTTGCCCTGAGGTGTCCTATGGATGTACCAAGTTTCATTTTTCTACGTTGGAAAAAAGTTACTTTCACTTTCCATAGGCCCAATGTATTTTGACTTTTCTAGGGGTCGCCACTGAGTCATTTTTGGTTTTTTTTTCGGGGACTTCAAATACATAAATTTTTCGCCGGGTTTGAAGTCTGGGACCAACAAAAATGACTTTTCGTTCATGTTCACTGGGTCAAATTTAGGATCATAGGTGGAAAATAAAAAAAAAATTAAAAAAAATCCGAGCAAAAACAATAGGCCCTCCCGGTCATCACCGGCTCGGGCCTAATAAAATAAAAAAATCCGAGCAAAAACAATAGGCCCCCATCACCGGCTCGGGCCTAATGATGTAGTGCCTTGTGCAAAAAAATAAACAAATTATTAGTAAAACACACCCCTCTGCTTGATGCAGTTATTTTGGTTTTTCTAAATATATACTTGAAACTAGAAGCATAGAAAATGTTTTCAAAACATGCACATTGTGGGATGGTTTCCTTTGCTGCTCTATAAACCTAGTGAATACTAAGGAGTCTGTGTGAACTGATTATTTTGTAGACATCTTTTGAAAATTAGAGTTTGAGGAAGATAAAATTAATTAACTTTTTAAATTATTTTTTTAAAAGGAAGTCAGTGTTGCGTTAATATATATACTTTTTTTGTTTTAAAAAAAAAAAATACGTAATTATGAGAAGTGCCCTTTATTTCACTTGAGCCCCTGCCCCTCAAAATGTCTGTGCACGTCCCTGTTTGAAACCTTAATCAAACAGTGTCACTCTAAAACATCAACATCTGATTGAAACAGTGTCACTAACGACTCACCTGAGCCTTTAATGAGTCTCACATCAGGAGTCACACTTCCCTTTCATGGCTAACGACTAAGAGACCAGAACAGCCTGGTCACATCAGGTTTGGTTTCAGGGGAAACTCCTCCCTCTAGAGATATAAGCTCAGCTCTCTTACAGTTGATCTCAGAATTGATAAGGAATTAGAGACGAAACGTCTTCACCTTGAAAACTGAGTCCAGATCCTTTAGCTGTAACCTTTTCTTCATATGATCGACATGCTCGGCACTGGAAAAAGCCGATTGAGTCGGCTCTGTGTGGACTTAATGAGCGGGACTTAGCCAGCATGCAACGAGTCTGAGTCTGGGGCTGAGCTTTACTCTCTCCAAAATAAACACAAAGTCATGTAAATGCCACATCACCTGTGGAGAACAGAGAGAACTGTAATCTGTGTTCGCAAAGAGACTAAACTTTAAACAGAGGCTGTCGTCCTGAGTCGGAACCATCTCTGAGCCATAAGTTATTATTTTTTAACACAGTCAGACCTGTCTTAACCCTTGAGACATCTTTGGGCCCAGACGTGTTTTTGATTCTAAAAATCTCGGTCAGTTTAAAGGTGCATTACGGAAGTTTTACTGGTTCAAATAAAAAAACCTCTAACCCATACATGCATCAGCAAAAGCCTGAATCTGAATTCTCCGTGGTTGCAACTGGAAGCCTGTACCGTCATTTAAATAAGAATGGTTCAGGATCGAAACTCCTGCACTGTTTCAGCGGACGTGACGTAATGCCAGGTTCTGACTTCCTGATTGGCCGCCATAACTAAACTAAGCAATGCTAGCAGCAAAGTTGAAAATAAATCCTGCAAACACAAGTAATAGACAGGGCTCCAGTGCACCGAAAACACTGACACCAAAAAAGGCTAAATTGGAGTCCAACCGGCATCAGAATAACACAAAAGACAAATCAGAGAGCTGCTTTTCATTGAAAAGGTAAGACATCATTAAAGACCATGGATAATATATTGTGGCGTTTTGTTTTCAGTTTTCTAAAGCTAAATTACGTTAGCATGGGGATGCTAACAGAAACATCTCATAATAAGTTACCTTATTAGTCTTGAGTGGATCAAGTACCTTCAGACCACAAGTGTTTTGTGAGCCTGACTCCCCAGACTGATGAGTCTGAAACATTTTTAGTCTTGGCTTTTCAAATTTCTTTTTCAAATGTTTTTACAAAGCAGCATTTTGAAGTTAGACTTCGTTAGGGACTCTTTTCTTCCAGATGTACGTTGGCTCGTTTGCACCAGAGATAACGCGAGCCATGACAACTTTATAAATTTTGCCAGGATGTAATTGTTATCATTGTTTGCCTCGTTATATTGACATCATGTCAGATTACTGTGGTCTGTTTATTGTAATAAAAAAAAATAAAAAATCCCACCTACTGATCTGCCAGTTGTAAATAAAATTAACATTTGTCACATTGACTATAAATTCAATTCATTTTAGTTTCTTACCTTTCAGTAAGAGTCTTTTACTCACTAAAGTATGTTTTGTTAGTAGGCTAAATTCAGGGCTGAATGTGTAAGACTTTTGTTTAAATTATCAACCCAATGAAACAACATAATACTAATGTTTTGTTATTTGTGCAGTCTTGGCTGTTGCACTAGATATGTTCTGACATTAGACATTTGTTTTTTTAACATACTTTGAACATGTTTTACCTTTGCTCTGTAGGTCAACTTCTGATCTCAAATTCTTTCAAAACCATGGACTCAAGTGGGCCTTTTTCCTTCTCACCTCCAATTTTTGAAGCTCAGACCCTTCTGCCTGCACTGGACTATATTTATAACCACCGGCCACTGCAGGTCAACCATTAGGTTTTGTAAGTCATTCTTTTTTGTACTTCATATTTTTGTAGTGTAACAGCTAGTTTGTTACCTGGGAAAGCACTTTAACACTTCACTCTAGCACTTTATGTTCTTGTTGTTGATATCAGCTAATGTTAAATGTATTGTTCTGCAGACAAAGAAGGGTCAAAGAAGTAAAAGCTCTACAGTCCACAGACCACAGCTACATCTTGCGGCTGCAGAGCAGAATTTGGGGAAATCGTCTAAAGTCTCCAAGGGGACTCCCAAGAAGACACGTGACCCTTTGGCCCTGGAGTTTTGCTCCTACCTACATGCAAACTGGCCCAGACACAACTCTGCAGGGGACAGGTATGTCAGCCACATGCCCACAGTCCGATCTCTCACAGGAACCATAATGTTTAGGCAACAGCAGTAGAGATGTCTATCAGTTTTACAACACAACATCAAGGTTAGGGCTATCTCTTATCTACAAGGCTAAAGACATTTGTGTTGCCTCTCAAACACTATCTGTGTCTGTGTCTTGCCATAGTAAAGTAAATTAAATATATAAAATAAAATAAATTAATGTTATTAATGTCAAAATGTAAATAATAAAGGTTTATTTGAATGTATATCAGCCACTGTAGGTCTACCATACCTATACGGTATGTACATATATATTATTAACAATGTTAAATAAAAGAAACTGTCTCAAATTGACAAACATTAACGTTATGATCAGATTCCAATTAAACGAAAATAATAGGAACCAGTTCTCAGCCCAATACTCAATAACAATGTTGCTACCAAACATTCTAGAGCGCTCTAGTTCCTACGAAATGACAATCATTCCTACTAAAATACTAAATTGTAGACATTGACAGACAGACAGACAGACAGACAGACAGACAGACAGACAGACAGACAGACAGACAGACAGATAGATAGATAGGCCTGTAATTAAAGCTTCCATGTCACCCAACTATAGCCTGTAGGTCTGACAGCACAGCTAATGGTAAAACACAATCTATAAATGGTTCCATGGTAAACAAGACT
Source organism: Perccottus glenii (assembly GCA_024416835.2). Lineage (NCBI taxonomy): Eukaryota > Metazoa > Chordata > Actinopteri > Gobiiformes > Odontobutidae > Perccottus > Perccottus glenii. Next base: position 886,254 of record CM044565.2, on the reverse strand, counting down.
TATTGCATAAGTTATCTTTTCCAGCTTGTAGTCATTTATTGTGAATGCTACCTTTTATTTACCAGTCTTAATTTTACCTTAATAAAATTGAGATGTCATGCGTGGGATTGGTACTGTAGGGTTCCAAACCAAAATCTAAATGTAGCTATCAGCAACATTAATTAATAAAGTTGGCAAACACTAACCAGTCTTAACATTAATATTTGAAAGCCTCCAAGTTTGGAACAAATATAAACATGATTACATTAAACCAGAGATATTGCATTCGCTGTTTTCCAGATGATTGTCATTTATTGATCATGGCATGCTGCCTTATATTTTCCAGTTTTCAGCTGAGTAACCTCAGTTTTGCACATTAAACTAGCCTTAATTTAAACCATTTGGCTGCTACATTTCCAGTGTTAGCAAACGCTAGCTACTCTGTTAATATGAACTTTGTAAGCCTCCAAGCACAGACGTCACACTTTAAATCCTACCTGTTGCCTTACACGGGGTCTTCAACTAAAATCAGCCGAGGTTAGTTAACCATGACGGGTCTGGAAAATTTTAATAAAAGGTAATTAGGTAATCCACTGTTTTCTGTATTTTATCCTTTGTTTCCATGAGGAGGATGTTTGAGTGTTTAGCTTTCACCAAACTCAGCTCACAGACAAAAGGAAAATACTACAAAATCAAAAGAGGCTAAAGCTAAAGCTCAGGACCTGGTGGTTTATTGACAACATCCTGGAATCCTGCATATAATGCCTAATACTCCTTTATACATGTGTGAGAACATTTTAAATACAAAATCATCAAATCAAGCCAAAACATATTTTAAATAATTATGACAAAGATGCTCGTCTCATCTATTGTCATTCCTCTGAAAACAGGCACAAGAAAAATGTACTAAGCATTTCTTTAGCATTAGTTGTTGCCACTAACTAAACTGTTTAATCCTGACATGAAAACTGTCCAGTCTTGGTTCAGTTCTGGATTCATTCTCTGATTTTCACAGCAGCCTGAACTGGAGGAGAAAGTGCTGTCGTTCAGCGTTGACACTGACACGGAGCTTAAAAACTGAATTTTCTGATTAAAATAAAGGTTCCTTCTCTGTCCATAACACCAGTGAATGTAATGTTTTGCTGAGGCTCAACTTTTAGATTTTAGTTGTTTCTAACTCATTATCAGGCTACGCTAAACATGTTGAAATTTGCTGCTGCTCCGTTCGTAACCATAGTAACCTGAGGACCTGCTCGTTTATATATAGCTGACCTAGAAGTGCCGGTTCAAAAATATAGTTTACACAATGCGCTTGTAATTATGAATGTCTTGTGGTCCAGATCAAAGCCAAGTGTCTCCCATGGAACCTCTTAAACAGTCCTCGTGTAAGTGCGCCGCCATACAGTAATTTTACAGTGAAATACAGTCCACCAGAGGGCAAGTTTAAAACTCATGTTCAGCCGGTCTCTAGAGCTAAGTTTTTATTATGTGACGACTCTATATATATATTGTGTGTGTGTGTGTGTGATGTGGTGTAATATTTTACATGTTATGTGTCTTAAACTATGTAGACCCAGTTAGTTATTCATTTAAACATAATAATAATAATAATGGATTGATTTATATTGAAGGGACTCAAAGACAGTCCATCCATTATTCATTCATACACAGTCACACTGGTGATGGTAGCTACAACTGTAGCCACAGATGCCCTGGGGCAGACTGACAGAGACGTGGCAGCCATTTTGCGCCTACGGCCTCTCCGACCATCACCACATACATTCACTCAACATTCTTACACATTCATACGAGGCAAGGTGGGTTAAGTGTCTTGCCCAAGGACACAACGACAGTTTTTTGAATTGTGGGGAGAGTGGAATCGAACCCACTACCTTCCGGTTGAAGGGCAACCGCTCTACCACTGAGCCACTGCCGCCTAAACATATTAATATAAAAGACAAAACCTAATGTCAGACACACACACAGGAAGGACCAGATAAAGACGCAGGTGTCTGTTATCGGAGGATACAGAGCTTGGAGTAGCCTTCAAGGCAAGACAGAAATGACATAAGGGAGTTAATGAGCAGGATCCCAGGGCCTTGCACAATGATATCAGAAAGAGTTATTACTTTACTGATATCAAAACTGTATAAAAGCTTATGTCTACTGTTCAAACATTAGTAGAGCTGGGGAGACTACTCGGGTCGTTTATTGTGTTGGTTGTGAACAATAAAGACTCTAATGGCATTGGATCTGGTGTTGCGTTCATAACTTATTCCATACAATAGTGCCAAAAACTGAGAGGTCAGTTTTGACAGTACAGTACACACACTGAAATTTGTGTTGAAATGTGTCTGAAGGTTCTCAGTCATCCAGGGCATCTTGAAAAAAAAGGTTAAAGTAAAAGCATCTGGACTCATTCCAAGAGACTTTATCAACTTTGAGATCAACTGGTAAGAGAGCTGAGCTTATATCTCTACCCCTCCCTCTAGAGATAAGCTCAGCTCCGAGCCTAACATGCATGGCAAGGGACTATTGTAATTGTTGTGCACCACTCGCGAGTAATCCCCAAGTGTCCGACAAATGCACATGCACGTTTGTGGCCACGTGCACTATCCAGGCAAAAATATACAGACGCAGCATACTTGTAATTGCTTAGCTATATAATATAAAATTAATGGAAGTCAATGGCTGAACACCCATTGAAAAGGTCAATGAGGAGCAGAACGCCCGTATTATTATTAGGCCAGAGCCGGTGAGGGCCTATTGTTTTTGCTCGGATTATTTATTTTTATTTTTTTATTTTTTATTATTTATTTTTTTTAGTATTTGAAGTCCCCGAAAAAAAAAAAAAAAAAAAATGACTCAGTGGCGACCCCTAGAAAAGTCAAAATACATTGGGCCTATGGAAAGTGAAAGTAACTTTTTTCCAACGTAGAAAAATGAAACTTGGTATATCCAAAAGACACCTCAGGGCAAACAGAAAAGTCAATGACAGTCACACCCTAAACTCAACAGGAAGTCCGCCATGTGGGGTGAAACGCGCATGGCCACTAAAATCGCACCCTTGGGCAAAAGATGCAAATCATTGTGTTTTAATCTAAATGGCCCCAAATTTGGTGAGTATCATCTAGACACATGTGCCAACCAAAGTTGTGACTTTGTTGTTGATATCTTATCGGGTATGGGTGTGGCAAGCCTGTAACGAGGTGGCCATTTTTGTGAAAATAAAATGTCTCTTAACTCTCAAACGCCTTCTCGGATCGTGTTGGACCCGAAAAGGCGTTTGTGCACATTCATGACCTGAACACAAAGATATGTAAATAAAAGGGTTATCTTTAAAATGGCTCTCCAGCGCCCCTACAAACTTATAATGGGACCCAAGAATTTAGTTTGTCATAGAGACATGAAATTTGGTACACACATCTCTTATGTCATGAGCATAAAAGCCAATGACAACCACCCCCTATCTATAAATGTGTTGCCATAGCAACGTCCCAAATATGTCGAAAAAGTCAATGGGAAGTGAAGATTTTAGTTTGTCGTAGGCAAATGAAACTTGGTACACACATCCAGTATGGGCTTATGAACAAAAAAGCCAATGGGGACCACACCCTATCACACACGGGAAGGCGGCCATTTTGAATTGAAAATGTGAACCGACTTAAAATACACCTCTTTTTTAAAAGTACACAGACAATAGCTGCTTCATTCCACAGACACCAAACTTGGGCAAAATGAGCTAAACACATGTATGTAAAATAAACAGGTGTTTTTTCTAGACTTTTTTGCTCGAGTTATATTTTATTTTATTATAATTTGGTATATTTTTAGGCCCGAGCCGGTGATGACCGGGAGGGCCTATTGTTTTTGCTCGGATATTTATTTATTTTTTTTTTTTTTTTCTTGTGACAATATGATCCTAAATTTGACCCAGTGAACATGCACGAAAAGTCATTTTTATTTGTCCCAGACTTCAAGCTTGGCAAAAAATGTATGTATTTGAAGTCCCCGAAAAAAAAATACGAAAAATGACTCAGTGGCGACCCCTAGAAAAGTCAAAATACATTGGGCCTATGGAAAATGAAAGTAAATTTTTCCAATGTAGAAATACAAAACTTGGTACATCCATAGGACACCTCAGGGCAAACAGAAAAGTCAATGACAGTCACACCCTAAACTCAACAGGAAGTCCGCCATGTGGGGTGAAACGCACGGCCACTAAAATCGCACCCCTTGCGCAAAAAGATGCAAATCATTGTGTTTTAATCTAAATGGCCCCAAATTTGGTGAGTATCATCATTCCCAAACTGTGGTCCGCGGACCACTAGTGGTCCGTGAGGGTACTGCAGGTGGTCCGTGGAAAGGCAAAATGAAATAATATTTTACCAGGAAATTCCCATAAAAAAAATTTAAAAGAATATGTAGGCCTATATTGATATAACATTTGCATTAAATTGTCAAGTTGACAATAAAAAGAGTGGGGGTTGTGGAGAGACCTGTTACTTTAATTTCCATTTGTTTTCTGTTTTTTTGCTCTCGTGTTTCTGAAATGTTTTTTTCAGAAATGTCAAAGGTTTTGAAATGTTGACTATCCAAGTGTTCTTTTCCATTGCTATGGAAATATAGCCTGGTTCTACCAGACTCTCGTACATTTCATTTGTACAGAGAGTCTGGCCTCGCTCCATTGACAAGCGTTTACTTCCTTGTATGCGGGAACTCTGTTGAAGTTTAAAACTATTGGATCTGCCCAGAGTCACTCAGGATCTGCCATAGCCAATCGCTGCCATTACTCCAACGCAAACTGACGCACTACATCAACGTCATCGTTCTCAGCCACTCCCTCTGTTCGCTGATTGGTCCTACAAAAAATTGATTTCTGGAAACCTAAGAATATACAGCAATCCCAGACGTAGTACTAAAGCGAAATGAAATTGAGCGGAAGTACGTAGGAGGGCGGAGCCAGGCTAATGGAAATAAGCCTGTTGTTCAAATTAACCTGATAATGCCCTCGGGCACATGAGTAAATAAATAAATTAAATATGTGGCAGCCGTTGTGTGCAGTAAACTTTCTTTTAACAAGCCTGTTGCACACTGATGTGATGACTAGTTATAGTAGTGCTAGTAAGCCTATTTAGAAGTGCGGAATAATTCAGGTAAGACTGTGTGTAGACATTTTATTATGTGTGTTATGAGGTGGTCATAAAATTTTTGATTACAAATAGTGGTCCACACACACAAAAAGTTTGAAAAACCCTGATCTAGACACGTGTGCCAACCAAAGTTGTGACTTTGTTGTTGATATCTTATCGGGTATGGGTGTGGCAAGCCTGTAACGTGGTGGCCATTTTTGTGAAAATAAAATATCTCTTAACTCTCAAACGCCTTCTCGGATCGAGTTGGACCCAAAAAGGCGTTTGTGCACATTCATGACCTGAACACAAAGATATGTAAATAAAAGGGTTATCTTTAGAAATGGCTCTCCAGCGCCCCCTACAAACTTATAATGGGACCCAAGAATTTAGTTTATCATAGAGACATAAAATTTGGTACACACATCTCTTATGTCATGACGAGCATAAAAGCCAATGACAACCACCCCCTATCTATAAATGTGTTGCCATAGCAACGTCCCAAATATGTGGAAAAAGTCAATGAGAAGTGAAATTTTTAGTTTGTTGTAGGCAAATAAAACTTGGTACACACATCCAGCATGGACTTATGAACAAAAAAGCCAAAGTGGACCACACCCTATCACACACGGGAAGGCGGCCATTTTGAATTGAAAATGTGAACCGACTTAAAATACATCTCTTTTAAAAACACAAAAATAGCTGCTTCATTCCACAGACACCAAACTTGGGCAAAATGAGCTAAACACATGTATGTAAAATAGACAGGTGTTTTTCTTGTCGTTTTCGCTCGAATTATATATTTTTTTATTATAATTTGGTATATTTTTTTTTATTTTAATTTTTCTGCAAAATGATCCTCAATTTGACCCAGTAAACGTGCAACTAAAAGTCATTTTTATTGGTCCCAGACTTCAAGCCCGGCAAAAATTTATGTATTTGAAGTCCTAAAAAAATACGAAAAATGACTCAGTGGCGACCCCTAGAAAAGTCAAAATACATTGGGCCTATGGAAAATGAAAGTACATTTTTCCAATGTAGAAATACAAAACTTGGTACATCCATAGGACACCTCAGGGCAAATAAAAAAGTTTATTACAGCCATACCGTAAACTCAACAGAAAATCTACTATGTTGGGTGGAATGCGTGACCACCTAAATCGCACCCCTTGTGTCTAAAGGCTTTTCATCTAAACAGCTCCAAATTTGGTGAGTATCATCTAGACACGTGTGCCAAAAAGTTATCAATTTGTTTTTGATACATTTGTGGCTGTGGTCGTAATGAGTCTGTGAAGAGGCAGCCATTTCTTTGGGAAATAAATGCCATTTCCCAATTGCCAGGATCCTTCCTTTAGAGGAGGCCCCTCCAGAGCCAAGACTAGAGTCTTAGAAAACTCCTCAGAATCCTTTGTAACCTTGTACTTTTAGACAAGTTATATTTACATTTTGCCTTTTTAAACAGGGGGTGCAGCGATTCCTGAGTCATGTCAAATCTTCAGCCAGTACTTTGTTTTTCTCGCCTTAGCCCAAGCATAATCTATTATTTTCAAAGGTTCAGACAGCTCCCAGGAAAACCAGGGATTGTGGAGACCTTTAACTCTAAATTACAAGGTGGTGTAGCAGGCCCCAGCAGTAGCACAGGCCCGGTTATTTGACATTACCGTGAAGTTTACGCTTTAAAGCACAAAATGCAATCCTCCGAGTGCATGTGTCCCCGCGGTCTCAAGGGAGGCGAGGGCCTATCGTTGCTTGCGGCTTTAATTATTATTATTACTTGCCGTCGGCTCTTTTTCCTCAAATTTATTATTAGGGTTATGCTCTAAACTTCTTTTTCTATTCTTATCATAATAAAATTATAACCCTTTACTAGGATTTTTATTTTAATTTAACAACCTTAATTACTATTATTTCTTCCAGCGCAGATATTTAATTATTTGTTGTCTTTCTCCTATTATTACTTAAAATTTTCTTCCTTTCTCCTTTAGATATTCTTTAACACCATTGTTTTAATTATCATACTTAAGTTTACATTGCTTTTAAGAACCCTAAAACTTGTTAATACGTGCTATTAAACTTTTTCCAGGACTTCATGTACACACACTCACTTGACTATAGTCCACACACCGCGGCATTCAGTTGCTCTACGGCAATTGGTTCAGCTTCTCTTTCCAGAGATTGCTCTGAACACGTAACAGATCTTGTGTCGCTTAATCGTACGTTTTCTAGCTTATCTCAGCACCCAACTGAATTTTAAGATAGAAAAGAAAAGCTAAATATTTTGCCTTCCCGTTAGGCTCTAAACTGTTACTTGGCAGTCCAACCCACTGTTTGATCCCGTCGACTTGGGACAGCGTATTACTCCTATATTAAAGCAGGCCTCAGTCTAATCTTTTTTACTCTGTTTTATTTGGGTTTTCTGGTTGTCACTCCTTTTTTATTTGTTTTTCTTCTTTGCAAGAGTTCCAAGCTGGAAAATAGCATGAACTCAAGTACTTTCTTTGAAGATCCCTGTCTTCTATTCCGGTCCTCGTTACCGCTAGACCCCTGCGCGCTCTATCTTCAAATATCTTTATATTCTTCCAAAAAAAGAATTAGACCGTTTCTTCTTTTACATAATTTTTTTCTTTTTAGTATAAGCAGCACTATTTCGACTATAATCTATGGATAGAAATAGCCTTTACTTCCTCGGAATTTTCCTTTGCATGCTAAATTCTTCCTAGAGTTATATGTACAACGCTATATTTAGACCATAGCCAATGGATAGAATTTTTTATTTTATTTCTTTTAACTGCACCGGTGTGTCTCTTGTCCCTGCTTCTTTTTAAACCACATGCCTGCTGACTTAGGGTTTTTACAGTACATCTAAATCAGGTGAACGGTGTAGGAATTAAAACAGTTTGTATATGTGCCTCCCACTTTTTAAGGGACCAAAAGTAATGGGACAAACTTTCACTTTCTAATACTTGGTTGCAAATCCTTTTTAGTCAATTACAGCAGACGCTGGGTTTCATCCCTGGTGATGCTCTGCCAGGCCTCTACTGCAACTGTCTTCAGTTCCTGCTTGTTCTTGGGGCATTTTCCCGTCAGTCTTGTCTTCAGCAATTGAAATACATGCTCAATCAGATTCAGGTCAGGTCATTGACTTGGCCATTGCATAACATTCTACTTTTTTCCCTTAAAAAACTCTTTCGCAGTATGCTTTGGGTCATTGTCCATCTGCACTGTGAAGCACTGTCCAATGAGTTCTGAAGCATTTGGTTGACTATGAGCAGATAATATTGGAGACATCCCAACCTGCAAAAAGTCATTTCAGGGAGGTATCCCGAAGCAACTTTCCAGAAACCTCAACCTCATAGCACTCTGTGTCAATGAATTTGTTTATCTTGCAAGACATTGTGCTCCTGTTTCTAGAGAGACACAACTGATTAGTTTAGTTTGGGAGAAGAGATAAAAGTGCCCGCCCACACTGACAATTGATTGGTTGATTTGCGGAAACAGGCCAATCAGGATGCTCTCTGTCTTACAAGCGCTTCACACACACACAAGGTCACTCCCTCTCTGCCGTGCGCGCGCTACACGATTTGAAACACTCTCACATGCGCGCTCTTGCTCGCTTGCTCTAGATTCAGGGGGATTTTAACTAATTTGCGGGCATCAGGGAGCCGCTATCAATATGCTGGAGACTCCCGCAACTTCCGGGAGATGTCTGATATTGCCCGAAACACTTCAGAATTCATCTTGCTGCTTTTATCAGCAGTCAATCAATATATATAGATATATAATATCTATAAATACAAGAGAACCAGTTCCATTGGCAGCCATACATGTCCACGCCATGACACTACCACCACATGCTTCACTGATGAGGTGCTATGCTTTGGATCATGAGCAGTTCCTTTCCTTCTCCACACTCTTCTCTTCCCATCACTCTGGTACAAGTTGATCTTGGTCTCATCGAGAACTGTGAAGGCTTTTTTAGATGTTGTTTGGCAAACTCTAATCTGGCCTTCCTGTTTTTGAGGCTCACCAATGGTTTACATCTTGTGGTGAACCCTCTGTATTCACTCTGGTCAAGTCTTCTCTTGAGTGTTGACTTTGACACTCATACACCTACCTCCTGCAGAGTGTTCATGATCTGGACAACTGTTGTGAAGGGTGTTTTCTTCACCAGGGAAAGAATTCTTTGGTCATCCACCACAGTTGTTTTCTGTGGTCTTCCAGGTCTTTTGGTGTTGCTGAGCTCACCGGTGTGTTCTTTCTTTTTAAGGATGTTCCAAACTGTTGATTTGGCCACACCTAATGTTTGCGCTCTCTGATGGGTTTGTTTTGTTTTTTCAGCCTAATGATGGCTTGCTTCACTGATAGTGACAGCTCTTTGGAGTTCATATTGAGAGTTGACAGCAGCAGTTTCCAAATGCAAATAACACACTTGAAATGAACTCTGAACTTTCCTTGTAAATGGGATAATGAGGGAATAACACACACCTGGCCATGGAACAGCTGAGCTGCCAATTGTCCCATTACTTTTGGTCCCTTAAAAAGTGGGAGGCACATTTACAAACTGTTGTAATTCCTACACCGTTCACCTGATGTGGATGTAAATACCCTCAAATTAAAGCTAAAAGTCTGCAGTTAAAGCACATCTTGTTCGTTTCATTTCAATTTCGTTTCCATGGTGACGCGTCATTGCTTGTCACGTGACACACCGCAGCAGCAACAGCGCTGAATGAATGATGATCTGCTTTTATGTCATTTTTCCTTTTTTATTCAGAATATTCACAAATGTGTTAGCTATGGCATGAAATATCTGATATTCCGATTGTCAAATACATGCCAGTGGAAGTATATTGTTTTTTAAACACCTTTATAACGATCGCGTTAGTTGAGCTGTACTAGCCGTGTTAGTTTGTGCCGCAGACGCAGTTCAGAGAATCGGATCTGTTGGATTTACAACCTCTTTGTTTACAACACGTGAATTCATCCACTTCTTATTAATTATTATTATTATTATTATATTCTCCTGAAATACTTAAAAGTAAGTGGCTGGTGAACTGGGAATAGAATAGAGTAAACATTGAAGTTACATACACAATGTGTATCTGATATGAATAAAACGTGTCGAATTATATATATATATATATATATATATATATATATATATATATATATATATATATATATATATATTTCATAGACATCAATGTGTATTTTACAAACTCTAAATGTATTGTTTTTTTAGTACTTTTGTGAATTTATATGTTTGAAACCTAAAATAAACAGTATTTGGTTGAAAACACTGAAAGGTTGTGATATATGACAGCTGCCTGTCTCTGGCTAAATTCAACATTTGAATTTAGCAGTTGATCATGTGAAGCACTTGATCGTACGCTTCAGGACCCCCTTCTGTGGTGGAGATTAACTCACAAAGTCAACTTTCCCCGGCTCAGCAACATGGCAAGAAAATACTTGTGCATGCAGGCCACCAGCTCTCCCTCAGAGAGAATTTTTAGTGCATCAGGCAACATTGTGAGTTGTCAAGAGGTCCTGTCTGAAGCCTGACATGGTTAACAAGCTAGTGTTCCTGGCAAAGAATCTGTAGAAGTTGTGCTGCCTGTAACTACCTCTGTTCTGTTAGTAGCAAATGCATTTTCTGCATACAGTTATGTGATCTTTTGAAGAATATAAATGTTGTTGCACTTCAATGCACTTTCAATGTTCCACCAGCTGCTGCATTTGTTATTTATTGTTAAAGCAGAGCTGCAGTAAAAGGTCTGATTTGTAATTTATTTTTGGTAATTTATGTTAATTTTGATGACATGTTCTTAAAAATAAAACTATACTTTCCACATTTTTTTTGTATTATGATCTTTTTATTTTTCTGAGAAATGCTTGGTTTTCACCGAACACGTAGTCATAGTGTATTGTATCGATATCGAGATATCTGGCATGAAAATCGAGATATGAAATGTAGTGAACATTTACACACTCTTCCACTAGAGGGTAGTATTGCGCTAAATCCAAAAGTACATAGACATCCTGCGAGAGACAACGCCGCAGGTTATCTATTGAAGGTAATAGCAATAGATAAATATTTGAAAAGAAAAAGTAGTCCATCTGACCTGTGTCCTGGAGAAGATTCTGACCCTGATAAAGGCTCTAGCCTGAGTAGTGGGCAGAAGAAATCCAAAAAAGGTAAGTTCAATACAATACAATATATCTTGCCTTTGGATTTACTTAAACAGAGGAACCAATTGAGCCAAACTATTCCAGTTCTGCTCCCTTTCTCCACAACCTATCTATGCGAGGTGAGCATTTCAAGCATGACAGCTAAGACGAAAAAAAGAGAGAGACTCAGACGTAGATCTTTGTGTCTTTCGTCAATTCCTGTAAGAATATTAACTTTGTGTTTAACTAAACAGGTCCAGGTTTCAGTAAACTGAGTAAATTGAGACTAGATTTCCAGTGTATTTAAATAAATATAGTTTTTGTGCCATTCTTGTTTTGTGGTGTGCCTTGTGACTTTTTTAATGTAAAATATGTGCCGCGGCACATTTTCAATCAAAAAAGATTGGGAAACAGTGCCTTGATAAAAATTTTACAATAAAAATTATTTATTGTAACAACAACAAACGACCCGAGTAGACTATCCTCAGCTTGGGTTTTTATACAGTTTTTACATCACAGTTTCACAAATTTACAAATACTTCTTCAGGGGGGCAGAGGACCCCCTCCTTCTAACCTTTGTCCTAGTTCTTCAGTAACCTCTTTGGTACCAGGCATAATAATAATTATACACCACAAGCTATGTCTTGTCACAAGCAAAGCTACTTCTTTTTCTCTGTAAAGGTTAATATGTATATGGCTTTGTGTGATTTGTCTTCTGCAGGAGCGATTCGAGGCATTGTTTAGAATCTATGATGAACAGGCCACTTTCCAGATGTTCAAAAGCTTCAGGCGAGTGAGGATTAACTTCAGCACCTCAGAGGCTGCAGCCCGAGCGCGCATCGAGCTTCATGAGTCTGAGTTTAACGGAAAGAAGCTCAAGCTCTACTTTGCCCAAGTGAGTGTGAGAGAGGGGTCTAGGAAATGGCACATGTGGCCAAGGTCATGGGTCATCTTTGGAACAATATTGCTTATTAAAAGATGGAAATTACACCTACACTCAAAACTATATAGCCAGTGGTAGAATAAATGCTTTTTTTGCATGACATAAACTCTTAGGCCTAGTCCACATTTGTAGGCAGTAGTATAAGACTGCTGCCTACAAATGTCGTATAAGATAGGATGTGAGAGAGTGATGATAGGTGCAGACTTTAATGGACATGTTGGTGAATGGAATAGTGGTGATGAGGAAGTGATGTTTGGCCTTCAGGAAAGGAACTTGGACAGATGGGTAGTATACTTTGCTAAAGGTATGGAGATGGCTGTGGTGAATTCTACAGAGGCATGCATAAAGGCAGAGGGTAGCCAGAAAGCAGAGATGTAAGTCTTTGTTTGCAAGTCCAAGTCAAGTCTCAAGTCTTTTAGTCCCAAGTCCAAGTCCCATAACAAGTCTCTTTGCATACGTAGCTTAAACTGAGTACTTGAAGCATAATACTGCTGTCTTATTAATATATATATATATATATATATATATATATATATATATATATATATATATATATATATATATATATATATATATATATATATATATATACTGCAGAGATCTACAGCTGAGGTGGGAGACTCTGTCCATAGGACAACAATCAGTCGTATACTGCACAAATCTGGCCTTTATGGAAGAGTGGCAAGAAGAAAGACATTTCTTAAAGATATCAATAAAAAGTGTCGTTTAAAGTTTGCCACAAGCCACCTGGGAGACACACCAAATATGTGGAAGAAGGTGCTCTGGTCAGATGAAACCAAAATCGAACTTTTTGGCAACAATGCAAAACGTTATGTTTGGCATAAAAGCAACACAGCTCATCACCCTGAACACACCATCCCCACTGTCAAACATGGTGCTGGCAGCATCATGGTTTGGGCCTGCTTTTCTTCAGCAGGCCCAATAGGGGTAATGGCAGCCACGTACACCTTAAGTGTGGACGGGGTGAGCCCCGCAGTGAAACAATCTTGGAGGAACTCCAGCCCTGAAGCAACTGGGAAGCTAACTGGGTCCACCTCACACTCCCTGCACCAAGTGGAAAATACATTCCACTTTAAGCCGTACAACCTTCTCGTGGAAGGAGCCCTGGAACTGAGTCACCACTACCCCTGCCGACAGGCCAGCCTCTAGGTACTGAGCCCCCTCAGGGGCCAAACCCAAAGCTTCCACAGCTCTGGCTGGGGGTGCAGTATTGTGCCCTCTGCCTGAGACAGCAGGTCCCTCCTCAAAGGGATCTGCCATGGAGGACCTGCCAGCAGTGCTATGATGTCTGAGAACCATACTCGGGCCGGCCAGTACGGGGCTACTAGGAGTAGACTGATCCTGTCCTGCCAGACCCTCTCCAGAACTCCCGGGAGCAGAGCTATCGGGGGAAATGCATACAGACACAGCCTCGGCCACGTCTGTACCGTGGCATCCAACCCCAGCGGGGCTGGAGGCGTGAGGGAACACCACAGTGGGCAGTGGGACGTCTCTCGAGACGCGAACAGCTCCACTTCCACTGGGCCGAACCTCTCGCATATAGACCTCACCACCTCTGGGTGAAGTCTCCATTCCCCGGGCCTCAGCCCCTGCCTCGACAGGATGTCTGCTCCCTGCTTCTGGTCCCCGGGAATGTACATCGCTCTGATAGACGATAGTTTACCCTGGGACCATAGGAGGATCTGATGCGCCCATCTGCACAGAGGGTGAGACCTCAGACCCCCCTGATGGTTCAGGTACGCGACCACTGACATAATGTCGGAGCGCACCAGAACGTGATAACCCCTGAGATCCGTCAGGAAGCTCCTCAGAGCCCTGAACACTGCCAACATCTCCAGGCAATTTATATGCCTGAGAGATGATGGTCCTGCCACAGACCCTGGGAAGAGCGGCCGTCCATGACCGGCCGTCCATAACCGCGCCACTACTCTTTCCAACCAGTGAGGGAGGCATCTGTCGAACGGATTTCCGGCGACATGATGCTCCCAATACTATATATATATATATATATATATATATAAAAAACTTTGTCCTTCACCGTCCGCGGGTGGTCTCTCATCCTTCGAGCTCGGGTCCTCTACCAGAGGCCTGGGAGCTTGAGGGTTCTGCGCAGTATCTTTGCTGTTCCTAGTACTGCACTTTTCTGGACCGAGATGTCTGGTGTTCTTCCAGGGATCTGCTGTAGCCACTCTTCCAGTTTGGGGGTTACTGCCCCGAGTGCTCCGATGACCACAGGCACCACTGTCGCCTTCACCTTCCAAGCCTTTTCCAGCTCTTCTCTGAGGCCTTGGTATTTCTCTAGTTTCTCATGTTCCTTTTTCTTGATGTTGCAATCACTTGGTACTGCAACGTCAACCACAACCCTTCCTCTGCTGTTTGTCCACCACCACAATGTCTGGTTGGTTCGCCATTACCATTCTGTCAGTCTGAATCTGGAAGTCCCACAGGATCTTGGCTCGGTCATTCTCTACCACCTTTGGAGGTGTTTCCCACTTTGACCTCGGGTTTCCAGTCCATACTCCGTACAGATGTTCCTGTACACTATGCCAGCCACTTGGTTATGGCGCTCCATGTATGCTTTCCCTGCCAGCATCTTACACCCTGCAGTTAAGTGTTGGACTGTCTCAGGGGCCTGTTTGCACAGCCTACACCTTGGGTCTTGTCTGGTGTGGTAGATTTGGGCCTCTATTGCTCTGGTGCTCACGGCCTGCTCCTGTGCAGCCATGATGAGTGCCTCTGTGCTGTCCTTCAGTCCGGCCCGTTCTAGCCATTGGTAGGATTTCTTGATATCAGCCACTTCAGTTATGTTCCGGTGGTACATCCCATGTAGGGGTTTGTCCTCCCATGATGGTCCCTCCTCCAGCTCCTCTTCCTCTGTTCCCCATTGCCTGAGACATTCACTGAGCACGTCATCTGTTGGGGCCTTATCTTTGATGTACTTGTGGATCTTGGATGTTTCATCCTGGATAGTGGCTCTCACACTCACTAGTCCACGGCCGCCTTCTTTACGGCTAGCGTACAGTCTCAGGGTGCTGGATTTGGGGTGGAACCCTCCATGCAAACCAGCCGCTATATATATATATATATATATATATATATATATATATATATTAGGGCTGTCAAATGATTAAAATTTTTAATCAAATTAATCAGAATTTTCAGTGGATTAATCAGGATTAATCACTATTTACAATTACACCTGAATCCTAACCATTTTTTTTAATAAATACCAGGACACAGATACATAATTTTCATATTATGTCCGTTTATTAACACAGCCAAATAATGGTGGTTTAAATCAAGCTGAAACATACTACACACCATAATATTTGTCTCTTGCTTCTTTCCCAGGCTGACTTGTTGTGCTTGAAGCTCCGTAGCATTTGCTGGGCTTTGCTTAAAATGACCGACAACTTTGCGAGCCTTGGCCAAAGCATTTACAAAGCCGCTGTCAGCAAGACTCACTGTGACACTTCTCTGCACCATGTGAGCGACACAGTTCATGTGTTCATAGCGTGTAAGTCGAATTACGGCAACCATGTTGCGTGCACTGTCAGTCCCAATAGTTGTCGTCTTGCCCTAGATGTCCCACTTACGTGCAACAGACAGGAACTGTTCTTTACAAGCCTCCGCAAAATGACGCTCCTCAGTTTTTAATATCTAGTCAGCGCAAAAGACTTCAGTTCCAAGGCCCACTTGGCTCACCTTGCTCCATCTCGCCTCTAGCTCCCAACCACTTCCCTGACTTTCCTGACCTGAATAATTTGTCACACTGCGCATGCGTGAAATGCGTTAAAAAAATTGACGTAATTAACAACAAACAACTAATTAACGTCGTTAACGCGCTATTTTTGACAGCCCAATATATATATATATATATATATATATATATATATATATATATATATATATATATATATATATATATATATATATATATATATATATATATAGAGCGGCTGGTTAGCTCGGCTGGTAAGGACATGGCCTTTCACACGGGGGACCCAGGTTCGAATCCCCCTCGGGATATATATATATATACATATGTATATATATAGAGCACACCCTCCAAGGCTGGAAACTGAACAATACTGGAAAAGTATATGGGAGATGGAGGCATCACACAACAGCGATGCACAGTGGCTGGTGGCTCTGAGAGAGGACCACAGCAACCTCCCTGAACAGAATCCAGTTACCATCACAGCGGCAGACATCCAAGAAAGAGTCTCAGGTATGAAAAACTGGACAGCACCGGGCCCTGACAGGATCCACACCTACTGGCTAAAGAAGCTCACTGCACTCCACGATTGCCTTGCAGCACAAATGAACCAGCTGCTAAGGGATGGGACACACCCTAAATGGCTTACCGAAGGGCGTACAATCCTGATCCTGAAGGATCCCACAAAGGGTACAGTCCCATCCAACTATCGGCCAATAACCTGTCTCTCCACAACATCAATCAATCAATCAATATTTATTTATATAGCGCCTTCCAACAACCACAGATTGAACCAAGGTGCTTAACAACATTAGTAAATAATAAACATATTTACAAATAGGTTTAAAACATATTTACACAATAAAAACAGAGCAGTGTCACAGAGCCATTAAGTACAAAAGCCATTTTAAATAAATAGGTTTTAAGTTTGGCTTTAAACAGAGGCCGGTCAGTGATGGAACGTAACTCAATGGGCAACGAGTTCCAGAGTTTAGGACCGGCCACTGCAAAAGAACGATCGCCCACTGTTTGAACCGGGACCGGGGCACCTTCAGCAGATGTTGCCCAGCAGAACGTAGAGCTCTGCTGGGTTTGTGAAGTCAGAATCTCACACAAATAAGAAGGTGCAAGGCCCGTGAGTGCATTAAAAACAAACATTAAGATTTTAAAATTAATTCTAAACTGGACAGGGAGCCAGTGCAGGGAGTACAGGACAGGTGTTATGTGCTCGTGTTTACGACTGTTAGTTAGCAGTCGGGCAGCAGCGTTTTGCACAAGCTGCAAACGGTGAAGTCCAGTTTGGTTAACTCCCAGAGTGCATTGCAGTAGTCTATGCGGGAGCTAATAAAAGCCTGGACGGCTTTCTCCAGGTCAGCACGACTTAAAAAGGGTTTAACTTTTGAAAGGAGGCGAAGCTGAAAAAAGCTTGCCCTAACCACCGAATCTATTTGTTCGTTAAATTTTAGACTGCTGTCTAGTTTTACCCCCACGTTTTTGACAACATGGTTGAGATGGGGGGCCAAAGCAAAAGGACCAGGAGCTGAGACACTGGGCAGGTTGGTTGTGCCGAACACAATACATTCAGTTTTATCCTCATTCAAACAGAGGAAATTCTGGGACAGCCACAATCTGATGTCCTCTAAGCATCTGTTGATGGACTGAAGACTATTAGGACAAGCAGGGACAACCGGAAGGTAAACCTGTAGGTCGTCTGCGTACAGATGAAAAGACATTTTGTGCTTTGAAATAACTGCACCTAACGGCAACATATACAAGGAAAATAAAACAGGGCCCAAAATGGAACCTTGTGGCACACCAGAGGTCAAGGGGGCCGAGGAGGAGGAGAGGTCACCAATCCTGACAGAAAAAGTCCTCTCTGTTAAATACGACCTAAACCACGAAGCCCAACCTGTTGTGCCAGACGTGTCAGGAGGACTGAGTGGTCCACGGTGTCAAATGCTGCAGTAAGGTCCAACATTATGAGCAGCACTGGCTTTTTCTCATCAAGGGACAAGAGAATGTCATTTTGTACTTTAAGAAGAGCGGACTCAGTGCTGTGTCGTGTCCTAAAGCCAGACTGGAACTTTTCAAAGATCTGATTGTTCTCCAGAAAAGACTGTAACCGTAAGAAAACAATCTTTTCCTAAACCTTGGATAGAAAAGGTAAATGGGACACAGGTCTAAAATTTGACATAACGGTAGGATCAAGGTTGGGTTTTTTTTAGCGGAGGCCTGACCACTGCGTGCTTGAATACAGTTGGTACAGATCCTGAACTCAGACAGCTGTTTATAAATGAGAGGAGGCATGGGCCCACTGTGTTAAAAACCTGTTTAAACACTTTAGATGGGATAATGTCCAGAGGACAGTTGGTCGGTCTCAGCCCCTGGACCACCTCAGAGAGGAGAGAGAGTGATACTGGCTCAAACACATTAAACACAGAGAGGACAGGAGAAGAGCACAAGTCAAAAGTGTTAGACATGTTCTTAATGCTCTGTTTAACAGAGGCTACTTTATCAACAAAATAATGGAGAAAATCATTACAGGTTGACTTTGAGGCCTGCTGTAGAGCATTACTAGATAGATTTATTACAGACTGAATTGTGTTGAATAGCGCTCTAGGACGATTAGAGCTGGTGGAAATGACATTAGACAGATATTGACATTTAGCTGCTTTGACTGCATTTTGATATTCAGTAAGACTGTCTTTCAATATACCCAGTGAAACATGTAGCTTGTCCTTTTTCCACTTGCGCTCGGCCTGCCTGCACCTCCGTCTAAGGGCATGGGTGGTGTCATTAAGCCAAGGCTCTAGTTGAGTCCTGACAGCTCTGCACCTGTAAGGAGCATTGATGTTAAAAATCTCTGAGCAGGTGGAGTTAAAGAAGGAGATGAAGACTTCTGTGCAGAGTGGGAAGTCCACTTCGTCCTGAGATTAAAGAGTGGTGTTCATAAAGGCAGCAGAAAATTCTCCAGTGGTGGTGGAAGTGATGATGCGGCGGTGACCGGCTGGAGTAAGGGATTTTGCTGCAGGGACAGGGCCTTTGAATTCAAACATAACAGGAAGGTGGTCTGAAATGCAAATGTCACTTATTTCTGAGATGAATACAGTGAGTCCGTGAGAAATGACAGATGACACAACATGGAAGCTCATGTCAGGCATCATTGCGGCTAAGATAAGTGGGCACATGGATCAATACATGAGCAAAGCACAGAAGGGCATCGGCAAAGAAACCAGAGGAGCTAAACACCAACTCCTGGTTGACAGAACAGTCTCCCAAGACTGCAGAACCCGACACACCAACCTGTGCACTGCCTGGATTGATTACAAGAAAGCATATGACTCAATGCCACACACATGGATCACTGAATGCTTGGAGATGTACAACATCAACAGGACTCTAAGAGACTTCATTGCAAATTCAATGAGGCTGTGGAAAACCACCCTTGAGGCCAATGGCAAGCCACTTGCACAAGTATCCATCAAATGTGGCATATACCAAGGAGATGCTCTATCCCCACTGCTGTTCTGCATAGGCCTGAACCCCCTCAACCAAATAATCGACAAGAATGGCTATGGATACCGACTCAGGAATGGGGCCACCATCAGTCACCTCCTCTACATGGATGACATCAAGCTATACGCTAAGAGTGAGCGGGACATCGACTCACTGATCCACACCACCAGGATCTACAGCTCTGACATTGGGATGTCATTCGGGCTTGAGAAGTGTAGTCGAATGGTGATAAAGAGAGGGAAGGTAGTCCACACAGAAGGGGTCTCACTCCCAGAAGGAACAATAACAGACATTGAGGATGGTTACAAGTACCTTGGAATACCACAGGCAAATGGCAACCTCGAAGAGGTAACAAGGAAAACAGCAACTGCCAAATACCTCCAACGAGTAAGGCAAGTCCTAAGAAGTCAGCTCAATAGCAAGAACAAGGCACGGGCAATAAACAGCTACGCCCCAGTGATCAGATACCCAGCGGAATAATAAGGTGGCCAAAGGAAGAGATACAGATCACAGACGTTAAGACACGAAAGCTCCTCACCATGCATGGAGGGTTCCACCCCAAATCCAGCACCCTGAGACAGTACGCTAGCCGTAAAGAAGGCGGCCGTGGACTAGTGAGTGTGAGAGCCACTATCCAGGATGAAACATCCAAGATCCACAAGTATATCAAAGATAAAGCCCCAACAGATGACGTGCTCAGTGAATGTCTCAGGCAATGGGGAACAGAGGAAGAGGAGCTGGAGGAGGGACCATCATGGGAGGACAAACCCTACATGGGATGTACCACCGAACATAACTGAAGTGGCTGATATCAAGAAATCCTACCAATGGCTAGAACGGGCCGGACTGAAGGACAGCACAGAGGCACTCATCATGGCTGCACAGGAGCAGGCCCTGAACACCAGAGCAATACAGGCCTAGATCTACCACACCAGACAAGACCCAAGGTGTAGGCTGTGCAAACAGGCCCCTGAGACAATCCAACACTTAACTGCAGGGTGTAGGATGCTGGCAGGGAAAGCATACATGGAGCGCCATAACCAAGTGGCTGGCATAGTGTACAGGAACATCTGTACGGAGTATGGACTGGAAACCCCGAGGTCAAAGTGGGAAACACCTCCAAAGGTGGTAGAGAATGACCGAGCCAAGATCCTGTGGGACTTCCAGATTCAGACTGACAGAATGGTAATGGCGAACCAACCAGACATTGTGGTGGTGGACAAACAGCAGAGGAAGGCCGTTGTGGTTGACGTTGCAATACCAAGTGATTGCAACATCAAGAAAAAGGAACATGAGAAACTAGAGAAATACTAAGGGCTCAGAGAAGAGCTAGAAAAGGCTTGGAAGGTGAAGGCGACAGTGGTGCCTGTGGTCATCGGAGCACTCGGGGCAGTAACCCCCAAACTGGAAGAGTGGCTACAGCAGATCCCTGGAAGAACACCAGACATCTCGGTCCAGAAAAGTGCAGTACTAGGAACAGCAAAGATACTGCGCAGAACCCTCAAGCTCCCAGGCCTCTGGTAGAGGACCCGAGCTCGAAGGATTTTTTTTTTTACATATACATATACATATACACACACATATATATATATATATATATATATATATATATATATATATATATATATATTAGGGATGCACCGATACCACTTTTTGGAAAGCAGTGCAGTACTTGCATTTCAGTACTCGCCGATACCGATACCGAGTACTTAATAAGAAAACATGATTTAAATTTACAGGTAACAGCTTTAGTCATATAATTTAACAAAAACAAGGCACGGGCAAACACTGCTTGTCCAAATATCCGTGGTGAAACTAAACGAAGAGGAGGCTTGCAGTAGGCTGTGGATGTGTTTTTTCACGGAGTCGTGTAGTTTAGGCAGCTCCGTGTCATGTAGCGGCGGCTTGGGACATCATAACATGGAGGAGACGCATGAATCCCACATTTTCTACCTCCGAAAGTGGCTGGTCACTCAATGCAATGTACTGATGATTGCCTGTGTTATTTTCACAGCACGTGGATTGTCTCTGGACATTTTCTCGTCTTGCAAGAGTTTGCTGCAGTGTGAGTTGTGTTGGTTTAGAAGCGTGGGTAAACTCTTTATACTCGTTGTCGTGTTGGGATTTTAGGTGCTTGATTAAATTACTTCTGTTAAATGCGCTACCTTTTGAGCCTCCTCTGGACAATTTAGCTGAGCACAATTTGCAGTCCGCCTTTGTTTTGTTTTGTCTTCATTCACTTTGAAATAGTTCCACATGGCTGACATGTCTCATGCTCCTTAAGGCTGAGCTGCACTGGGCAATTAGTTGAAATGTGATTAACAAATATATATATATATATATATATATATATATTTGTTGTCTGTTCCTACTGTAAATGAGAAAACTCGGTGTGCACTTTGTATGGATACCTTTATGGGAACAGGTCCGACTTACCGACAATGCAAACCAAGCCCCTGCTCCGGTCGTACAGGGACCAGAGAACTCTTAGCAAGGAGCTCCCACTTTCCATGTCTCCAAGCTTAAGCCAGTGCAAGTGAGTCCTCAAATTTCTACTGGGTTTACCATATCGTTTCCCTTTTTTCAAAAGCAGAATAGTCTGGTCCCTTTCTCATAGAGAATCCCTTCTCTCTGCGTTTTTGCGGACAGACCAATCACATGCCGTTTGTCTGCAGGAGGGTGTGGTTTGCTGGCCTCATCATACACAAGTAACTCAGCTCACGCGGCTAGAACAAAACAATCAACATGGTGGAAGCTGCTACTGAGAGGCCGTTTATTTCTGCTATCACCTCGGTTTTGAATAACCAGCAAAGTATAAAAACAATAAAACCGCTGTGTCTGCTCTACATTACGCACGTAAACCTCGCCCTTGAAATTGAATGCAAACATTAGAGTACCAAACTAACTTCTTTGTATAGAATTGGAAAATAATTTGTCGGCCAGGCTAATGTCAGCGTACCGTACGCCCACGTTCATATTGGTAAATGCCAAAGATTGCGTGGACGTACACCCAAATTTTCGCTGTATGCACATTTGGTAAATGAGGGCCAATGTGTTTTACCTACCGGCTGGGCTGAGGAAACAGGACAGTTGCCTGTCTAGGACAGGGGTTCCCAAACTTTTCACCCCCAGCCTACATGCATATTATTATTTAGCCTATTGTATTTATTTTTTGAATGTATTTATTTATCTATTATTATTTCATTTATGATTATAAAGGTGTGCACTTAAGACAGTATGTTTATCATAAAATAATTAATGAATGTTATATTTAAAAAAAAAGAAAGAAAGACAGTTTTTACAGTTTTAGAAATGTTTGTGTACTTTTCATTCTTAACATGAAGACTTGTTTTGGTGATTTTATTATACTATGCTTTTTGCCCAAAATGGACTTTAAAAGTAGTCCGCGGACTTGGCAACACGCCGTCACTTAACTGTCATAATCGGAGCAAACAAAGCTTTACTAAGTTTTACAAAGTTTTACTTTCAGTTTATTTTAATTATCCTAAATTTATACTCGCATCATTACAACCTTTTTAAAAATATATAAAAATAATAATCATTAAAAAAAAAAAATTCATTAAAAAAAAAAAAAAAAAATATCTGGAAATCATCTCGCGACCCCCCGCTCACCACTCTGCGAACCCCCGGGGGTTCGACCCCCACTTTGGAAACCAGTGATCTAGGATACTGGAAAAACTGGAAACGCTCAGTGGTGGTGCGGTCGCCCTTCAACCAGAAGGTTGGTGGTTCGATTCCCGCTCTCCCCACAGTTCATACTGTCGTTGTGTCCTTGGGCAAGACACTTAACCCACCTTGCCTCCAGTGGTGTTCCAGCTGTAACTCTGGTGAATGGAAGCTTAATTCACTTCGCTTTGGATAAAAGCGTCTGCTAAATGACTAAATGTAAATGATAATGCTTCCTAAAACAGAAAATACATCAAGTCCTTGGTTTATTTTTTTCCTCCCCATGTCTGCATTATTTTGTATAGTGTTGCACAACTGTGACTCAGTGCACTGTCTATCCTCCACCTACACACGTGGACAAAAATGTTGGTACCCTTCGGTCAATGGAAGAAAAACTCACAATGGTCACAGAAAAAACTTTATTCTGACAAAAGTAATAATAAATAAAAATTCTATGAATGTTAACCAATGAAAGTCAGACATTGCTTTTTAACCAAGCTTCAACAGAATTATTTTAAAAAATAAACTCATGGTAACAGGCCTGGACAAAATTGTTGGTACCCCTAACTTAATATTTTGTTGCACAACCTTTTGAGGCTATCACTGCAATCAGACGATTCCTGTAACTGTCAATGAGACTTCTGCACCTCTCAGCAGGTATTTTGGCCCACTCCTCATGAGCAAACTGCTCCAGTTGTTTCTGGTTTGAAGGGTGTCTTTTCCAGGCGGCATGTTTCAGCTCCTTCTAAAGATGCTCAATAGGATTGAGGTCAGGGCTCATAGAAGGCCACTTTAGAATAGTTCAATGTTTTCCTCTTAACCATTCTTGGGTGTTTTTAGCTGTGTTTTGGGTCATTGTCCTGTTGCAAGACCCATGACCTGCGACTGAGACCAAGCTGTCTGACACTGGCCAGCACATTTCTCTCTAGAATCCCTTGATAGTCTTCAGATTTCATTGTACCCTGCACAGATTCAAGACACCCTGTGCCAGATGCAGCAAAGCAGCCCCAGAACATAACAGAGCCTCCTCCATGTTTGACAGTAGGGACAGTGTTCTTTTCTTGATATGCTTCATTTTTCCGTCTGTGAACATAGAGCTGATGTGCCTTTGCAAAAAGTTCCATTTTTGTCTCATCTGTCCATAGGACATTCTCCCAGAAGCTTTGTGGCTTGTCAACATGTAGTTTGGCATATTCCACTCTAGCTTTTTTATGATTGGGGAGTTTAGTTAGGCGCCGCCCAAGTGGCAGCCTGTTGCAGCAGCTCCCGCTAAGTTTGAAATATTTGTGTTATTTTTTAGTGTTCTGGTACTTTTTATTCTTTTCTTTTGTTGTGTATGTGTGAGCAACTACAAACTGCACAATGGACATCAACAAAATCACAGAGCTTGCTCTACTTTTTCTGTTGCTTTGGACTTTGTTTACGGGTGCGTTTGGAAACTCTGCTCACAACAGTGATCCAACAGGGACCAGCTGTTAGCATTCCGCAACACAGCGATGATACGGCAGGAAAAACCGGACATTCCTCGCGAACTAAGAAGCAGAGCGACGGGAAAGCGTGCTGGGACTCTGTGTCGGGCTAAAAGACGTTACAGACCAACTCTGCCGTCCGTCGTTATGGGAAATGTGAGATCTTTACCCAACAAGATGGACGAGCTAGCGGCTCTTACCCGGCATCAGAGGGAATTCCAGGAGTGTAGCATCATGATATTCACGGAGTCATGGCTAACTCCGCTAACACCGGATTCGACTGTGGCTCTAGAGGATTTGAACTACTGCGCGGACAGAGCAGCGGAGAGCGGTAAGAGGAAGGGAGGAGGTCTGGCAGTTTTGTAAATAATAGATGGTGTAAATCTGGTCACATCACTATTAAAGAACAGATCTGCTGTAAGGACATTGAGATGTTAGCTGTTAGCATAAGGCCGTACTATCTGCCCAGGGAATTCTCGCATGTTATCGCGATAGCTGCGTATATCCCCCCCTCTGCTGACGGTGAATTGGCATGCGATGTCCTGCACTCTGCGGTAAACAGACTGTTAACACAGAGCCCAAATGCCCTTCTCATCATCTCTGGAGATTTCAATCATGCCCCTCCATCCTCCACGCTGCCCACATTCACACAGTACGTTTCATGCCACACCAGAGACAATAAAACACTGGACTTGTTATATGCAAATCTAAAGGAGGCTTACACCTCGACACCCTCCCCCTTGGGAAGATCGGATCACAACCTGGTTCATCTCCAACCTGTGTACAAACCCCTTGTATGCAGGCAACCAGCTGTCTCCGCACAGTGAGGAAATGGTCTGATGAGTCCAGTGAGGCTCTGAAGGACTGTTTTGAAACAACTTTGTGGGAGGAATTGTGTAACCCTCATGGGGAGGATATTGACAATCTAACAGACTGCATTACGGACTACATCAATTTCTGTGTGGAGAATGCTGTACCTTCCAGGACTGTACGGTGTTTTTCCAATAACAAACCATGGATCAACCCTGACATAAAGACTCTTCTTAAGGAGAAGAAGAGGGTTTTTAAATCAGGAAACAAGGAAGAGCTGAAAAATGTCCAGAGAGAACTAAGAAAGAAGATCAGGAAGGAAAAGCATGCTACAGGAGGAAGATGGAGGCTCAGCTGCAGCAGAAGAGGGGCTAAAAACCATCACTGGTCATAAGGAGACCAGCCCTCAGACTGAGGGTGACCAGAGGTGGGTGAATGATCTAAATCTATTTTTAACAGATTTGATCAGCCACTCTCCCTGCCCCCATCCAGTCCCCTCTGCTGCAGCCCCCAACCCGGCCGACACAGCAGGCTGCTCCAGCCCCACCTCTCTGCACGGCTATCAGCTCACAGCCTACCCACATCACACCTAACTCCCCTGCTCTACCAATTCCCTCCAGCCCCCTCTCCATCCAATACACACTGCCCCTTACAGAAGACCCAGGTGAGAATGGAGCTCCGAAGATCAAAGTGAGGAAGGCTGCAGGTCCAGGCGGCATCAGCTCCAGACTCCTTAAGACCTGTGCAGACCAGCTGTGCGGCATACTGCTGTACATGTTTGACCTGAGCCTGAAGCTGGGAAAGGTGCCACAGCTATGGAAAACATCCTGCGTGGTACCTGTACCAAAGACATCGCGTCCAAAGGACCTTGGGGACTACAGACCGGTAGCACTGACCTCGCATTTGATGAAAACATTGGAGAGGCTGGTGCTAACCCATCTGAGACCTTTGGTGAGCCCATCAATGGATCCACTTCAGTTTGCCTACCGACCTGGCATTGGAGTGGAAGACGCTGTCATCTTCCTCCGGAATCGGGCTCTTTCTCACCTGGAGAAGGCTGGGAGCACGGTGAGAGTCATGTTTTTGACTTCTCCAGTGCCTTTAACACCATCCAACCTGCGCTTCTGAGGATAAGATGGTGGACATGGGAGTGGACCATCATCTGTGTGCTTGGATACTGGACTACCTCACAGACCGACCACAGTATGTGAAAACTCGTGACTGTGAGTCTGACATGATTGTCTGCAACACTGGTGCCCGCGGGAACGGTTCTGGCCCGTTTCTCTTCACCACCTACACTGCAGACTTCAGGTTCAGCTCAGCAACCTGTCACCTACAGAAGTTCTCTGACGACTCTGCCATCGTTGGTCTGATCACAGATGATGATGACAGGGAGTACAGAGAACTGATCCAGAACTTTGTGGACTGGTGCCAACGGAGCTGCCTCCAGTTAAATGCGGGAAAACCAAAGAACTGGTGGTGGATTTCCGTAGGCACAAACAAACTATGTTAACACCAGTGAACATTCAGGAAGGGACATTGTGAGAGTAGAATCTTACAAATACCTGGGTGTTCATCTGAACAATAAACTGGACTGGTCTGACAACACTGCTGCGATCTATAAGAAAGGGCAGAGCAGACTTTTTCTGCTGAGGAGACTGAGGTCTTTTGGTGTGCAGGAGAGCTACTGAAGACCTTTTTGACTCTGTGGTTGCCTCAGCCATATTCTATGGTGTAGTATTCTGGTGCAGCAGCATCTCTAGTGCAGAAAGGAAGAGACTGGACAAGCTGATCAGGAGGGCCAGCTCAGTACTGGGGATTCCTCTTGATACTGTGCAGGAGGTGGGAGAGAGGAGGATGGTAGCAAAACTGTCATCATTGCTGGAGAACGACTCTCACCCCCTGTATGAAACGGTTTCAGCTCTGAGCAGCTCCTTCAATGACAGACTGTTACATCCGAAGTGTCTGAAGGAGCGATACAGACGCTCGTTTCTTCCTGCTGCTATTAGACTTTATAATCAGAGCTGCTCCCAGTGAACGAGTCATCATGATACTCACTGCTGCTATTTTTTTCACTGCAATAATATGTGCAATTTGGTGTTGTTGTTTTTGTAGTTGTTTTTTTTTAGTGCAATCACTATATTACTGTAATACTTGATATACTTTTTTGTTTTTGTATATGCTGTATATATAGGTATATATACATAGTATATATACATTTTATATATCATGCTGTATATTATGTATATTATTTATGTTTGTAACAATACTGTAAGAATTGCTGCTGGAACAGAGAAATTTCCCCATTGTGGGACGAATAAAGGATTATCTTATCTTATCTTATCTTATTTGTTTTCGACAATGGTGTCCTCCTTGGTCGTCTCCCATGTAGTCCACTTTGGCTCAAACAACGACGGATGGTGCGATCTGACACTGATGTTCCTTGATCATGGAGTTCACCTTGGATCTCTTTAGAAGTCTTTCTGGGCTCTTTTGTTACCATTCGGATTATCCGTCTCTTTGATTTGTCATCAATTTTCCTCCTGCGGCCACGTCCAGGGAGGTTGGCTACAGTCCCATGGATCTTAAATTTCTGAATAATATGTGCAACTGTAGTCACAGGAACATCTAGCTGCTTGGAGATGGTCTTATAGCCTTTACCTTTATCATGCTTGTCTATAATTTTCTTTCTATTCTCCTGCGACAACTCTTTCCTTCACTTCCTCTGGTCCATGTTGAGTGTGGTACACACCATGTCACCAGACAACACAGTGACTACCTGAAGCCCTATAAATAGGCCCACTGACTGATTATAAGATTGTACACACCTGTGATGCTAATTAGTGCACACACCTTGAATTAACATGTCCATTTGGTCACATTATTTACAGTCTTTTCTAGGGGTACCATCAATTTTGTCTAGGCCTGTTCCATGAGTTTATTTTTTTAAATAATTCCGTTGAAGCATGGTTGAAAAGCAATGTCTGAATTTCATTGGTTAACATTCATAGAATTTTTATTTATTATGACTTTTGTCAGAATAAAGTTTTTTCTGTGACCATTATGAGTTTTTCTTTCATTGACCGAAGGGTACCAACATTTTTGTCCACGTGTGTAGATGGCAATTTCCTTTTGTGTAGTCGGTCTTTATTTCTTGTTATTGTTTTTAAAAAAGTTAAATCTTGAATAAAAACAAACTTTTATCATTGCATCCAATTAGGTCTTTCCATTAGACATCTCTGATGCGACTACACCAGTTCAATTTAACTGCACTAAAAAAGACTTTTGAAACTTTTATTTTTGTATATTGATATTACTATTGGTTGCTGGCTAAAAAAGACAAATGCATTTAGCATCAGATTCTATAAAATGTTTCTTTTGTACATATTTTTTTTCCAACATTTCCTATTGTGTATAATAGCGGCGTTATCCTTAAAGAACCATAAAAGTACTAGCTCAGTCACAAATCAGCACTGCTAATGTAGGCTATTACATCTTGTGGGAAAAAACTGGGACTAATGCAGACCTCTAAGGCTTTTCAAACAGTGAAATATCAGTAAGAATATCAGTGTCAGTAAAACTATTGAAAGTCTCTTTATTGTAATTATGTAACCACTTTTAGATACTCTTATCTACTTACACCGGTGTTATGTTCCCATGTTTAGATCCAGAATGGGGACCAGGACACTGATAAGTCCTACCTGGCCCCTCCACAGCCAGTCAAACAGTTCCTGATTTCACCCCCCGCCTCTCCTCCAGACGGCTGGAGTCAGAGTGAAGATGCTACACCGGGCCTTAATTACGACCTGCTGTGTGCTGTGGCCAAACTAGGGCCAGGTGAGTAAAGTGGACAGGGCTATGCTTGAAACAAAAATGTAATTTTAACTGTATGATTCTTCACAGTAATTAGTCCCGAGCCAGCCATGCATGGTAAGGGCTGCACTCAGTGGAACCGACTACCAACTACGGACCCGCTATGAACTGACTTTTGGGAACTGACTACATTCCCCACAGACACGTGGGGAATGTCAAGAGCTTTAATAATAATAATAATAATTAAAGCCGCAAGCGGCGATAAAGGCCCTCGCCTCCCTTGAGACCGCGGGGACACATGCACTCGGAGGATTGCATTTCGTGCTTTAAAGCGTAAACTTCACGGTAATGTCAAATAACCGGGCCTGTGTTACTGCTGGAGCCTGTTACACCACCTTGTAATTTAGAGTTAAAGGTCTCCACAATCCCTGGTTTTCCTGGGAGCTGTCTGAACCTTTGAAAATAATAGATTATGCTTGGGCTAAGGCGAGAAAAACAAAGTACTGGCTGGAGATTTGAGATGACTCAGGAATCGCTGCACCCCCCTGTTTAAAAAGGCAAAATGTAAATATAACTTGTCTAAAAGTACAAGGTTACAAGTTCCAAAGGATTCTGAGGAGTTTTCTAAGACTCTAGGCTTGGCTCTGGAGGGGCCTCCTCTAAAGGAAGGATCCTGGCAATTGGGAAATGGCATTTATTTCCCAAAGAAATGGCTGCCTCTTCACAGACTCATTACGACCACAGCCACAAATGTATCAAAAACAAATTGATAACTTTTTTGGCACACGTGTCTAGATGATACTCACCAAATTTGGAGCTGTTTAGATGAAAAGCCTTTAGACACAAGGGGTGCAATTTAGGTGGTCACGCATTCCACCCAACATAGTAGATTTCCTG
>CM044565.2:678604-848604 GCA_024416835.2 Perccottus glenii | reverse complement strand
GTGTGTGTGTGTGTGTGTGTGTGTGTGTGTGTGTGTGTGTGTGTGTGGGGGGGGAATAGCATTTTGTAAAAACTTATTCTTGCTTGTTTTGCACTCTCAATTTTGCCAAAAAACTTGACCAGACTCTCATTTGTTCTTTAAAAAGCTCAGTGAACTATTTGTGCTTTCACATTTTGTAGATAGATCTGTAAGTTACGTATTTTTATTTGTGGAGAAAAGGGGAAATTAACAAGCTTACTTAGGTATCAACCAAAGCATTCACTCTAGATATAATTCTTGTATTTTAGCATAAGCTAGCTTTTGCATCACATAAAAACATCAAGACTGATTTTTGAACCATTTTTGCCGTTATTAAATAAAAATCAGGCCTGTCTGCATATGCGCACTTTATCAGCAATGTTTTTTTCTGTTTAAATTATTTTAACAAAGTAGTCTTTTGCAAAACTACATTTTCATAAAGAAGAGTTTTTTAATCTTTCTAAACATTAGGGTTTTACTATTAACTACTGACAATTAACTACCGCCTGCTTATAAGGACTTTCTCATCAAAGCCAAGCAAGAAGTTTTGTTTTTGTTTTTTTGTTTTTACACTCGAAATGCATCAAAATTTAATGTTTAATGTGCCAATCCCAGTGTGGCGTTTGTTAAAACTTCTTTTGGCAAACGTAATGAAAAATATGTGTAAGAAGAGCTAATCCTGATGATGCTCAAATAACTGTCATTTTGATGACACTGTTTGAATGTTTAACCTTTCATTTCCATCAACTTAAGAGGTCAAGACAATTGTTTGTCACCGTTTTACTGTTTCTGTTGAAATATGATTATTGTCTTGTATTGTAGAAAACAAAGTAGCAAAACAAGCAATAAATTGACATTTCTATGATAGCAGTATGTGTATTTTGTGACACTTTGACACTGCACTTAATTACAATGTAACACACTGTATCAAACTGTAATAACATGTATTACAACACTAGTATTTACATAATGGAATTGTGTTTTTATATATTGTAGGTAGGATTAGGGTATGTATGTACTATGTAGTTACATGTTTTTACAGTTTATTACACACGTGTGTTACATTATACTTGGTGTCAAAGAAAGTTTTACTGTGTATTTTTATGTTCTGTATATATTTATGGGACATGGTCTCTGTCTCACAGTATTCACTTCTCTTTGTGTAGTATAATGTCATTTGTTTCACATAGAGAAATATGTATAAAAAAACACTGCAGTGTGGTTTGTTGGACTGTGTGGTCCTTTTTAAAGTGGTATTGTGTAAATTGATATTAAAATAATAATAACCTGTAAGTGTTTAACTACAGGAATACAATCTGCAAACAACACTACAATATGTAACAAGTAATGCATTGGCTATGTCAAACTAAATTCGATCTTCGGAAAGTTACAGTTTTTATAAGACCCCAATTGGGTTCTTTACCAGCCACACCTGAAAAACGTTTTTTATAACTTTTGATGGCAGAAGTGTCTAAAATTCTGTAGATGATGTAGAACCAAGTTTGGATATAAAGTCTAACTGCAGTGGGCATGAAGGAGCTGCTCTGAGGGTGTCTCAGTCTGACGCTGAAGGAGCTGCTCAGAGCCTCCACAGTCTGATGCAGGGCCCTCCTAACCGGCTTGTTGAAACACGTCCTGTCCCCCACTGTCACATCATAGTGGATAACCACAGAGTCATAAAAAGTCCTTAACAGAGGCCTACACATGCCGAAGAACCTCAGTCTTCTCAGGAGGTGGAGGTGACTCTGGCCCTATTTGTACAGGGCGCTGGTGTTGTAGGACCAGTCCAGTTTAATGTTCAGGTGAACACCCAGGTAATTGAAACTTTCCACCGTCTCACTGTCCAAGCCAGGAGGAGCTAGTTAAAATCATTGACGGTAGAAAGGGTGGACATAGCATGCCCGCTTCCAGGTTTGCAGCTTATACAGAAGTCGGCATAGGCTCCATTAAGCCTTGCTCCCATTGACTTCCATTGAAAGATCAGCGCCAATTACAAATTACTACTACAATTACTATACAGTCATCATTCTAATGATGACTGTAATCAACATATTGATATTGATATTTGCCACATAACTCAAGATATGAAGATTAGTAACTGACCAATCAGCTGCCTCCATTCTGCTATGTCGGTTTGCAGGGGCGTGGCTGACAGGTTTGATTGGCACGCGCTCACGTTTTGTTGTTTACGCTGTTCCCTCGAGAGAAGATGCCGCTGGATATTTATGGACAGAAGAGAAATCTATGCCTAATTAGTTTGTTAGTTGCTGCTGTTTATGAAAGGAGATTGTTTGCTGTTAGCTTAATGCTAACACTAGCTGTGCTTGGTTTGATTCATACTATTATATATATATAAATAAAATAAAAATATATATATATTTATTTCAAGCAATAGTGACATATAACAAAAGCAATAAAGAACATTCAATCAATGCAACAAAGTAAATTTATTTTACATTAACAACATAAATTAATCAATTGCTCGAAAAGGACTCCCCGGTCTGTTACAAAAAAAGAAAAACAAAGGCAGCTACTTCCTGAATGGTTAACGTTAACCTATGAAATTCTGCATATGGCATGGCACCTCTCAGTGATTTAATCAGAGTAACACCAATATCATGTCACTTAGAAAAACAGCTTTCAATCATTTTGCCTTTTCTGTTAGAGCTTCCAAAGAACAAAAAACTATTCCAACTACCATCAGAGAAATCAATTTAAGAGGAAAGTTTGGAAAGTGGAACAGGCTGGGGTCCGTTTCCTTCTGTTCCCCTGAGGCGGGCACGGCCTGTCAGGTGGTTTAATGGTGCCCTCAGTAGCAAACGTATTGGGTTGAGGGGCGAACAAGATGGAACAGTTAGTGAGAAACGGATGACACCCACCTGGTTCTCCAAAGTGGCGTTCCAGAACTCCCACGCTAGGTTGCTGCTGCTGTAGCCAATGACAGGTCAGGTCTGCAACTCCACAGGGGACAGGTATGTCCACAGTCCTTACCCATCTCTCACAAGGAACTATAATGTTTAGGTCTGTTATGGAAATGATACATTTCCTATAGTTATTAATTACCATTTTCTCCCAGTCCTGTTCAGGTCATGTCCTTCATGTTAATCCAAACATAGACATAACTTGCCACGGACTAAATCCTGCACCTGGGAACTTGTCATGGGGCTACAACCTTTACAGCATGATATAAAATATTATGTATTCATGTTTGTTTTTCAAGCAAACATTAACTTGTTCCATTGTTACATGTGTGTGATTTGCTTGATTCTTGCAAGAATTAAACCTGATCATTCATTATAAATTATACGCTGTCACCATCGTCTCTCTCATTGACTTGAACTAAAAATGATTTTAACATTTGATGTCTCAGTCAAAGAGTGGACCTGACGTGCATGGGGAAATGCACAAAGAAAGCATTTCCTAAAAGTCCCAAAGCTGCGCTGTTAAAAGCAGTCCAGACTTTCCACTGTGTGATGCGGAGGAGCTGTAACAGGGTCAGGATAGAGAGGAGAGAGACACC
Source organism: Perccottus glenii (assembly GCA_024416835.2). Classification (NCBI taxonomy): domain Eukaryota; kingdom Metazoa; phylum Chordata; class Actinopteri; order Gobiiformes; family Odontobutidae; genus Perccottus; species Perccottus glenii. Next base: position 845,066 of record CM044565.2, on the reverse strand, counting down.
AGCCTGACTATGGAAAAAGAGCATTGGCTTTCAATTCAGGTAAAACAGGTAGTAAATTTATAGTTTTTTAGCTAAAAAGATTTCTGGAAGTACTGTTTAGTCAAGACCTGCTTAAAATGTTTGTTGGTTATGGGTTATCTACATATATTTATGTATTTCTGTGTAGTTTAATACAGGGGTATAGTTTCCTGTTTAGCTCTTAACTTTTTACAGGTAACATGTTTTTGTATGATGCCAGCCACAATTCTTTTACCTCCGATTAGCCATAGTCCTGCTGATCTAACAGCACCTTCAGAAAAATGGCGCCCCTGGTGAGCAGCTTGTTCATGTAATGTCTTGAACAGAATAGCAACTTGGGTGTTTGGAATGATCAGAGGGGCTTTTATTTCTAAACACAGTTCTGGTAAACATGTGCATCCCCCTTCTCCAATGGGTCCATCTTTGTCTAGAAATGGAGAGAACCTTTTGACTGGACTTTATTTTGGTAGTTGTTCCTTTTTTAAGAGACACTTTAGCTCTTTTGCAAAACAGTCTTGTTGTACAGATTTTAGGATTATTGTTTGCGCTTGTTCACTGACTTCATGGTTGTTTGTGTCACTTTGGATTTTTTGACATGGTTGTAACTCTTTTGATTAGACTGGAAACAGCTCCCATTAAATATAACAAACCAAAATGAAGCTATTTGGGGAACATAGAAAAGATGAATAAATAGAGATACTAATTGATGGAATAACAATAGTAGTTAATTGGCGTAAGCAGTTCTTATTTTTATTTTTTGTGTATTGAGCCAAGGTTATCCCATGTCTCAACAGGGGGTTGAAGAAGATTTAAACCAAACAGTATTAAAATGATGAGGCAGGTGATGCCTGGTTAACATAATGCTATATAATGGTTTAATACAGTTAAAGACAAGTTCAAATGAAATAATGAACTAAATAGTGACATGGCTTTTCTGTAGAAGCAATATGTAGTCTGATTAAACCAAACCTTTCAGAGTAGTTTCAAGTAGATTTCCAGCAGCGGTCCAGCAGACCATCTCTGTGAAAACAGGTTATGCTGGCCCATTTTTATGTTTTTAATGTTTGATATGACAAGAACCTTGGAGGCAATTTTATGACTTCATGTTTCATATGATGTTGAGTTTGTTATTTAAATGGATGGAAAACTGTTCAGAACAGAAGCTTGGACAATTAATATATCCACTAGTATGAACCAATATTAACATAGTTCTTTAAACTAATAATCATCTTGGTTTACGCCTATGAAGAAAAGTACACCTGTGAGCTGGACTAGTGACGTGAGTCCCATGACTTCCTGTGACAGAACTCTGAATGTATTGTTAACTTTTTCAAGCAAAGTCATGGACACACTGTCCGGAACATGCGAGTATCCAATGCAACACCCAAACACAGGCAGAAGGTTCAAATACACAAAAGTTTATTTTGCCGGCAAATGGTATGAATAAAAATCCAGGAAACAAGGTAGAACAAGGCCAGGGTCCGAGCACAATCCAATACATGTCACACAAAAATACATTACATTTAAATTTACATTTAGTCATTTAGCAGACGCTTTTATCCAAAGAGACTTACAAGTGAGGATAACAATGGAAGCCATTTTAACAACACAAGGTACAAGAAGCATAAGTGCACAAAAAACTAGTCAGTTTAAACCCAGCAAAGTATACAAAGCTAAGGATAAGATTTTTTTTTTTTTTTAAAGAAAGGAATCGAGAGAAAGGAAGTAGAACTCAGTGTTTGTCAGTCAGGTGTTGACGGAAGAGATGTGTTTTCAGGCGTTTTTTAAAGATGGCTACAGAATCTGCTGATCTTGTAGCAGCAGGTAGATCATTCCACCAATGTGGAACAGATCCAGAGAAAGTACGTGAGAGTGATTTTTTACCTTTTTGGGACGGTACCACCAGACGTTGTTCATTTGCAGAGCGCAGGGATCTGGTAGGAACGTAGGTCTGTATTAGTGAGTGAAGATATGAGGGGGCGGAGCCAGTGGTGGTCTTGTAGGCCAAGAGCATAGCTTTGAACTTGATGCGGGCGTCAACAGGACCCAGTGTAACCTAATGAATAGAGGAGATACGTGCGCTCTCTTCGGTTCATTAAAGACCACTCTTGCCGCTGCATTCTGGATCAGCTGCAGAGGTTTGGTTGTGCAGCAGGAGTCCAGCCAGTAGAGCATTGCAATAGTCCAGTTTGGACAAGACAAGAGCCTGGACTAGAATTTGCGTGGAGTGCTCTGATAGGAAAGGTCTAATTTTTCTAATGTTGTAGAGGATGAATCTACAGGACCGGGTGGTGCTGGCGACATGACTTGTGAAGTTTAGCTGATCATCAATTACCACTCCCAGATTTCTGGCAGTGCTGGACGGTGTAATGGTTGATGGGCCTAGTTGAATGGAGAGGTTGTGGTGGGTCTTTGGATTGGCCGGAATCACAAGCAGTTCTGTTTTTGCAAGGTTTAGCTGCAGGTGATGGTCCTTCATCCAAAGTGAGATGTCACTCAGACATGCCGAGACGCGAGCAGAGACCGTCGGATCATCAGGTTGAAATGACAGGTGGAGTTGAGTGTCATCTGCAGCAGTGATAGGAAAAGCCATGCTTCTGGATGACAGAGCCAAGGGATGTCATGTATATGGAAAAGAGTAGCAGTCCAAGCACTGAGCCCTGTGGCACCCCTGTATTGAGATGTTGGGACTCAGAGACCTCATTTCTCCAGGATACTCTGAATGACCTATCGAGAGGTAAGACTTGAACCATTGCAACGCCATTCCAGAGACACCCATCGCCCTGAGAGAAGACAGGAGGATGTGATGATTAACAGTGTCAAAAGCAGCAGACAGATCCAGTAAGATGAGTACAGATGACTTGGATGTTGCCTTTGCCAGTCTCAGAGCTTCGATGACTGAGAGCAGGGCAGTTTCGGTGGAATGTCCGCTCTTGAACCCAGACCGGTTCTGGTCCAGGAGGTTGTTCCGTGTGAGAAAGGATGAGAGCTGAGTAAACACAACTCGCTCCAGAGCTTTGGTAATGAAGGGAAGGAGGGAAACCGGTCTGTAGTTTTCTAGCAGTGTAGGGTTAAGAGTAGGTTTCTTCAATAGTGGCGTGATGTGGGCCTCTTTGAAAGCTGTGGGGAAGGACCCAGTGGAAAGAGATGAGTTGATGATGTGGGTGAGAGCAGGCACGACAGATGGAGAGATGGCCTGAAGGAGATGTGTGGGGATGGGATCCAGTGGGCAGGTAGCAGGGTGGTTAGAACTAATGACCTTGGAAACATCTGCTTCAGTTAGAGGAGGCTAGGAAACACTAGGAATAAACATCCACTGAAAACACAGAGTACACCAGACTACAACAGCCGGAACACAAGGGAAAAACCAGAACAGACTTACGGTAGGGGTTGTGATGTAATATTTTATATGTTATGTGTTTTAAACTATGTAGACCCTCGAGGGTGAGACTTTTTTTACTTTTTGAACGGTTAGGTGTCTGTGGTGCAGCTCGGTGGGGTAACAGGTAGAAAGAGACCACTCACCTCAAAAGAACCTAGAGTAGGGGCATAGAGGACTGTATTATTATATAAATCATTTCTGTCATTGAATGCAGGCTAAGAACAACACCGTTTGTGTCTTCGGGAAGAATTCAGAGATATTTTATCCTGAAGCACAATCTAAATATGGTGTAGTCTGTACGTCAGGGAAGAAATTGATTAAAGGGAGTATTTCTATCTTTGGGTATAATCTAAATAAGGTGTACGTAGAAATAACTCTGAGGAGGAAGTTGGCACGCAAGAGGAAAAATTGTGAGGCTAATTCTATCTGCAGATTATACGCGTTAGAACACCGTTTATATCCCGGAGAAGAAATTGTTAAGAGACGGTCTAAGTTCTTCGAGCAAAAGAATATAGAGACGTCTAAAGTAAGCAGAACCTGGCAAAGCGCGCAGGGGTCTGAAGGGAACGAGGCCTGAGAGGAGACAGAGGTCTCCAGAAGAGTAAGCACCTAAATTCATGCGATTTTCCAGCTGAGTTTAAGTGTAGTTGAAGAAAATTCAAAAAAAGGAGTAACAGACGAAATACCCAATATAAAAAGGAGAAAAATTTAGTTTAAAGGCCTGCTTTAATAAGGGGTAACACGCTGTCCAAGTCGACTGGACTAAATATAGCGCTGTTGACCGCCAGAAACAGAAGTTTAAAGTACCTTAGTGGGAAGGAAAAATAGTTAGCGTCCCTTTTCTATCTTAAAAGTTCAGCTTGGCGCTGGAATTGAGATATAAGACGTACGACTGAGCGACACAAACCCACTAATGAGTTCAGACCAAGACTCTGGAAAGAGAGGCTGAACTGTAGTGCCGTGTGGACCGGTCAGAGTGTGTGAGTGTGTGTGTGTAGCCTACATGGGATCCCTGAAAACAGTCGATACTAAGTATTAACTGGATTTAGAGCTTTAAAAGTGAAGGAAAATAGGTTAAACAATTAAAATAATATTGTTAAAAGAAGAATTAGCTCAATTTAAAAAAGGCCGTGCGGAGAAGTATTAAAAAGGACGGTGGTCTCAAGAAAGTCTGAATTAATCTCAAAGTAGGTCTAGTTGTGGTCCGTTCTAGAAGCATTACAATTGTTCTATTAGAGAGACATTTAGAGTTTCAAACAACATTACAAATCCACGGCTTGATATCGCCGCTGTTAAAAAATAAATAAATAAATAAACTCTGTGGAGACGGAAGACTCGTGAGCAGTTAAATGCCCGAGAAAAAGTAGGAAAAACTAGTATTGAATCCCGCAAAACATCAAGATGAGAATAACTGTAAAAAAGAAGTTGTATTAATATGAATAATTAAAAGAAGGCAAAAGGAATTCTCATTCCTTCAGCGGAGTCAATATGGGACTAAAATTCACTAAAAATACTAAAACTGGAGATGTTTTGACTCTATTAGAGGTGATTATTAAACAGAAACCAGTGCAGTCAGCTGTTGTGGGTCCAGAAATAATTGTTAAGACTTGTACTGAACCTTCAGCCCTATTGCCTTTTCAATATAAAGACATTCCTGAGCAGTTTCCAATAAAAGCACTGTCTGAAGAAATAAATGGAGAAATAATGGGACAATTCAAGATGGTTTTGACTGAACCAGAGTGGAGCATTAGTTGGAGGAGATGAGAGTGGCTCCAACAGTGTCTGTCCATCTGGGAATAGCACCCCCGATCTAGAAGATAAGACAGAGATTTGTGATGAGACCCGCTCCTGTCCAAAAGTGACTGACTTTAGAAACAATGAAATAAAAGAATTCAAAGAACTGGATAAAACGATAAGAAGTCAGTTCCAACGAGACAGAGAAGATAAAAACAAAAATGCCAGAGAAACTGTTAAAACATGGAAGAGTTTTTCTGGAGCTGACGCACAATTAAAGCGTATCATCAACATTCGGCCTCTGATCCCAAACAGACCTCATCATGGGAAGGCCACAGAAGCTAACGAAAAGAGAAGAAACTAATAAGACCTTGTTGAAAAAGCTAATACTGCTGCAAATGAACAAACTGAATAAAAGACACAAGGAGAAGAAAGAAAAACAGGTCATTTGTTACTGAAGAGAAACGGAAGCTGTCGCAGCGACAAGAGTTTACCTGCAGTGCCCCGGAATATGAATAACATGTGTTTATGTTCCAGTCTTCTTCAGCAGAGCCCATCCCCGGAACATGAATAACACGTGTTTATGTTCCGGTCTTCTTCAGCGGAGCCCATCCCCAGAACATGAATAACACGTGTTTATGTTCCGGTCTTCTTCAGCAGAGCCCATCCCCGGAACATGAATAACACGTGTTTATGTTCCAGTCTTCTTCAGCAGAGCCCATCCCCGGAATATGAATAACACGTGTTTATGTTCCGGTCTTCTTCAGCAGAGCCCATCCCCGGAATATGAATAACACGTGTTTATGTTCCGGTCTTCTTCAGCAGAGCCCATCCCCGGAACATGAATAACACGTGTTTATGTTCCGGTCTTCTTCAGCAGAGCCCATCCCAGGAACATGAATAACACGTGTTTATGTTCCAGTCTTCTTCAGCAGAGCCCATCCCCGGAACATGAATAACACGTGTTTATGTTCCAGTCTTCTTCAGCAGAGCCCATCCCCGGAACATGAATAACACGTGTTTATGTTCCGGTCTTCTTCTGCAGAGCCCATCCCCGGAACATGAATAACACGTGTTTATGTTCCAGTCTTCTTCAGCAGAGCCCATCCCCGGAATATGAACCAGATAAAGACACAGGTGTTATCGGAGGATACAGAGGCTGAGGAGGACCCCCATGATATCAGAAAGAGTTATTACTGTACTGTCATATCAAAACTGTATAAAAGCTTATGTCTACTGTTCAAACATTAGTACTTGTTGGGGAAGACTACTCGGGTCGTTTATTGTTTGGTCGTTGTTTCACAACCAACACACTCTACCCACGGAGCTACTGGGGCGGCAGTAGCTCCGTGAGTAGAGTGGTCGTCTTTCAACCGGAAGGTAGGCGGTTCGATTCCCACAGAAACTGGAAATCAGATACAATACAGAAACAAGAACTCAGATACAATAATAAAAACAGACTGACTACAACACACGGTAGGGATCCTGACAAAACCTTATGCTGTACCCAGAGGTCGTACTAGACTTTCTCACTCGACTCGTAAAATCTCTGTCCTCGTCTATTATTATCTGTCATTTTTAATTTACATACTTTAATAATACTTATAATTGCTTTTCGCTTTACTCCTATTTTAAGAAATTTTAAGACAAGCATAAAGGAGAGATTATTCGTTTTATTTATGAACAACAGACAACGTTACACAAAAGTGAAAGGATATTTTGTGATTAAACTCTTGCGAATGCAGTATAAAGTGACTGTAAAGGGGCTTTCTACTGTCAATGGCAGTATATTACACAATATGAATCCAACAAAAATTAACTGAACTTAATCGCTGTTGTTGTGCCCTGACAAGTCCGTTACTTGTGTTAGTTTTTCTACAGATGTCGCAGAACATTTTTCCCTTCTTTCCACCTCAGCCACGTAAACTCCTGTTCCCACTGAACACTCCTTCTTCTTCACCTCCTTTTTGCCGCTTGTCCCGTAACACCTGTCGGTGACTGCTCAGTGTTCTCCGTTTGTCCTCCTTCACCCTCCACTGCATCATGTCCTCTTTTTTTCACCTTTATTAACAATATCAGAACTTTTTGGCGGTTTGAAAAAATTACTCACTCAGCTGCCGTGACCTTTTTGCAACTGAATGCAGCGTGACAAAGATGACACGATTCAGGATAATGGCTAATTGATATGTACATTTGCTACCAACTGGTCAGGAGCAGTGTTGGAAGTAACGGCTTTAGAGTATAACAGCGTTACTAACGGCGTTAATTTTTCAGTAACGGAGTAATCTAATTAATTACTTTTCCCATTCTTGTAACACCGTTAACGCGGTCTCACTGCGCGCTCTGACTTCTGACAAGACAGCGTCAGCGACAATGGAGAGGAGAAAGGGAAATTCAAAGGTGGCGTTCTCGAACTGGAAGTACCGGCACTACTTCTCGTTAATTGAAATTAAAGGCAAGAATGTTTCTGTAACATGTCCAGGAAAAAAGACTTTATCCACGTCTGCCTCAAGTAACTCAAATCTTCTGAAGCCCCTCACATCAACACATGCTAACACGACACTTGTTGCTGCTGCTAACCCCAAAGGCAGCTGCGTGAGTTCCAGTGAAGGAGACAGAGCCACTGTTAAAACAAACAACGCTCGATTTTACGTGTCAGCAACAACCACTGGTTTAGTTGTTAGATGAGAGGAGTATTTTAGAATAGATTAATGTATTATTCATTTTCTTTGAGAATGAACAACATGTTAATCTACAGAGAGAGTTGGATTGTGTTCTGTTTATTGTGCAATAATTTACAGATACAGAGATTTGCACTACTTAATGGCCAGGTCTAACTTTGTTTCTTTTTACACAAGTTTACATTTGTGTGACAATCTATTGAGTTGAAATAAATACCAAATGTTCTAAAATACTGTATATAGTGTTTTTATTCTTCAATCAGTTCATTTAAACATCTTTGATATTTAAGCTGTTATAGAACGTAATACCTTTATAAAACATAAAAAATAACTTCAGTTACTTTGCTGAGTAACTGAGTTACTAACTCAATTACTTTTTGGGAAAAGTAATTTGTAACTGTAACTAATTACTTTTTTGACGTAAGATGACCAACTCTGGTCAGGAGTAGGAATTACAATAGATCACCCTCAGAATAATCCGTCAAAATGACAGATGACATTCAGATTTTTCCGTCCCTGCTTAAAAAAAAAAAACGTCAATGACGGAAAATATTCGGTTAATGAGACCTCTGGCTGTACCATTGTCTACATGTTAGACACCAGACATGTTTGTTACCTCTCAAACATTATTTCTCTCTCCCTCTCTCTCTCTGTCTCTTCTTTATAATTAGTTATTATATAAAGTTTTCCAAAGAGACCCATCAAGCTCCACAGGAATACTTTGTCTATCAATTCATTTTAAGGCGTGCCCAGCCAGCCGAGAGACATACTCCCTCCAGCGTATCCTAGGTCTTCCCCGGCATCTCCTCTCAGTGGGACATGCCAGGAGGCATCCGAAACAGATGTTCAAGCTCCTCACCCTATCCCGCCCAGCCACCCTGCGGAGAAAGCTCATTTCAAAGCTACCCTCACCCTTTTTTAGGTAAGATTAGGAATGTAGATCGACCGGTGAATCAAGAGCTTTGTCTTACAGCTCAGCTCCTTCTTCACCACGACAGACCGGTACATCAATTGCATCACTGCAGAAGCTGCACCGATCTGCCTGTCAACCTCAACCTCCCTCATTCCCTCACTCGGGAACACTCATAGAGCTTTCTACCAACCTGAAGGGGACAAGCCACCCTTTTCCAATTGAGAACTATGGCCTCGGACTTGGAAGTGCTGATTGTATACAGTCAGGTCCATAAATATTGGGGCATCAACACAATTCCAATCTTTTTGACTCTATACACCACCACAATAGATTTGAGGGTATTTACATCCACATCAGGTGAACTGTGTAGGAATTACAACAGTTTGTATATGTGCCGCCTACATTTTAAGGGACCAAAAGTAATGGGACAGATTAACAATCATAAATCAAACTTTCACTTTCTAATACTTGGTTGCAAATCCTTTACAGTCAATTACAGCCTGAAGTCTGGAACACATAGACATCACCAGACGCTGGGTTTCATCCCTGGTGATGATCTGCCAGGCCTCTACTGCAACTGTCTTCAGTTCCTGCTTGTTCTTGGAGCATTTTTCCTTCAGTCTTGTCTTCAGCAAGTGAAATACATGCTCAATCAGATTCAGGTCAGGTGATTGACTTGGCCATTGCATAACATTCCACTTCTTTCCCTTAAAAAACTCTTTCGCAGTATGCTTCGGGTCATTGTCCATCTGCACTGTGAAGCGCTGTCCAATGAGTTCTGAAGCATTTGGCTGAATATTAGCAGATAATATTGCCCAAAACACTTCAGAATTCATCCTGCTGCTTTTGTCATCAGTCACATCATCAATAAATACAAGAGAACCAGTTCCATTGGCAGCCATACATGCCCACGCCATGACACTACCACCACATGCTTCACTGATGAGGTGCTTTGCTTTGGATCATGAGCAGTTCCTTTCCTTCTCCACACTCTTCTCTTCCCATCACTCTGGTACAAGTTGATCTTGGTCTCATCGGTCCATAGGATGTTGTTCCAGAACTGTGAAGGCTTTTTTATGTTGTTTGACAAACTCTAGTCTGGCCTTCCTGTTTTTGAGGCTCATCAATGGTTTACATCTTGTGGTGAACCCTCTGTATTCACTCTGGTGAAGTCTTCTCTTGAGTGTTGACTTTGACACTCATACACCTACCTCCTGGAGAGTGTTCTTGATCTGGACAACTGTTGTGAAGGGTGTTTTCTTCACCAGGAAAGAATTCTTCAGTCATCCACCACAGTTGTTTTCTGTGGTCTTCCGGGTCTTTTGGTGTTGCTGAGCTCACCGGTGTGTTCTTTCTTTTTAAGGATGTTACAAACTGTTGATTTGGCCACACCTAAAGTTTTTGCTCTCTGATGGGTTTGTTTTGTTTTTTCAGTCTAATGATGGCTTGCTTCACTGATAGTGACAGCTCTTTGGATCTCATATTGAGAGTTGACAGAAACAGTTTCCAAATGTAAATAGCACACTTGAAAATTGAATAATGAGGGAATAACACACACCTGGCCATGGAACAGCTAAGCAGCCAATTGTCCCATTACTTTTGGTCCATTAAAAAGTGGGAGGCACAAATACAAACTGTTGTAATTCCTACATCGTTCACCTGATGTGGATGTAAATACTCTCAAATTAAAGCTGAAAGTCTGCAGAAGGCACAATTAGTGTGCAACTGGTTCACTGTTTCTCCTACAAAGACAAAATAAAATAAGTATTTACATTTTTTTATTACTATTTTTTAGAGGCTAAGACTAATAAAATCTTAAATTTGCTAACACATTTTCAACCTCAAATTCATATTTTTCGACATTAGTTGAGAATTAAATGGACAAGTGTTAGCTTAAATTTTTAAGGAGACACGAGGAGCACAACTTACCAGCACGCAGGCTGCTCTGTTCTGTGATTAACCTGTCGTAATGACAATATTGGTGAATAGGGGACCAATGGGCGGATTACATCCATGTTTATTACAAGCTATGGTCTTCACCTTGAAAACCCAGATCCAAATGCTTTTACTTCAACCTTTTTTGGAGATGTCCTGGATGACTGAGAACCTTCACAGACATACTAAAAATATTATTACATAGTCATTCAAAACAAAAAAATACAGTAAAATAAAATGTTGTATCACTGTACTGTTTTGAGAATGTTTACAAAAAAAAATATTTTGCTACATATATATGCGTGGGTATGTGTGTGTGTATATGTGTATATATATGTATATATGTATTAAAAAAGAAATACAAATTTAAAAAAGAAAATTTAATTAATTAAAAAAATTGAATTTGTTTGTGAAGAGTAAAATACACAGTTTATGTAACCATAAACCATATACTTTTTAGTAACCTTTTAATTGCTTCATTCTTTGTCTTCTTTATACTAAATGTTAGGCACTTTGTACTATTTCCTTTTTGGTAAGCATTGCACTACAGTGAACACAATGTCAGGATCAATTTTACAAAGATGTATTCATCAGTGTGAAACCTTAGATGCTGTAGGTTGTGCTTATTCAATGGGTTCTAGGCTCTCATAACGTCTGTAAACAACAGTTTGAGCCCATTAGGTGAAGCTCAACAATGAGTGTCCGCCCCAAATGAAGGTGAATTACTCTTTCCTAAACAGAGCCAACACTGAAAGGTTTTATAAATATGGGCACCACCTCGGCCCAGAAGTAACACGAGGCCTGATCATGACGGCTCGGTACAGATAACAAGTACAAACAGTGTGACACATGGTCTCAGATTAGTCTGGGACAACAAGTGAGGTAAAAGGTCAAACTTTATTTAAAACTTGTGTAACTGAGTTTTAATTTATTTATTTGATTGGGACCGTGCATGTTAATGAACATATATGAGACACAACCACATGAATGTAAACATGTCAGATTGTAGCCTCAGGCTAATTTCCATCCGTTGTCCAAACATTCTCACACCATTCACCAGAGCAACAATCACACACATTCAAACACCAGTGCTGTGTCACTGGAGGCAAGGAGGGTTAACTGTCACAACAACAGTATGAACTGTGGGGAGAGCAGGAATCGAACTGCTTACCTTCCGGTTGAAAGACGACCGCTCTACCACTGAGCCACTGCCGCCCAGTGACTGTTACCTGCAGCAATATAATATGGTTCAGTCCAATGAGAATAAAACAGTTGAGGCTACTCTATTATGTGAGCTCTTGTCTCTGGTCAGTGCTGGAGTCAAACTGGCAACTCAGTCTTTAAAAAGTTGTTTGTCCCATGTGTTTATGACTGACTATACTTTATGTTGTATGTTTGTCTTTGTCTCATGTACTGGTGAGCTGAAGGAAACGTTCCTCTTTTGGAGACAATAAAGTTCTATTCTATCTTTTTCAGTACGTACACTAAAATTAAGCACAAATTGATATAAATAAATGCTCGTAGAGAATAAATATACAGTATAAAAATGTAGCTTCTATAATAAAACATAGGTTTCTTCTTCACAGTTTTGAAACCCCATGAATGATGAAATTGTTTGCTTCTGTTATGTTTCTGTTATGTTTCTCCCCACTTGACCTTTGACACTATAGCCTTAGGTATTGTTCACTTGTGAGGTCTGTGTTGGATGTAAGAACTTCCACAGGCCTTAGACATTATGAGTTTACATTTGTTTTTTACCATCAACCTCAAGAAAAATACTTTTATACATCAGTTCTCTATCAAAAAATTAAACTGTGTGTGACTGTTCACATTTTTAATAGTGACACTTTAAAAGCTGGAAACAGAAATGACCATAAAACCAATATGTTTATAACAATGTCAATATGAACCATATAAAAACATTTCAAAAGGTTTATTGAAGATAAATGATAACAGAAAACCTCTATATATGACATGTATTTATTTGGTTTAACAATGTAGACTGTATAACACCAATAAAAATAATCCCAGATCAGATTGTGTGTGTCCAACAGCAGAATATTAAGGTTCACGTGAACCGTTCTCAGGTAGTCTAATAAAAGGGTTGCTTCCAAACCTTCAGGACACTGTCAGGACAGTAGATATTTAAAAAGCCAGAAGCAGTCCTGCTGTAGCAGCCAGTGACTATCACACTTGGGTCTTGTAGATGAGAGCAGTCCTTTGATAGATGTCGTAGGCTACTTTGCCGAGACAAAGCACAGTGACAAACTGTAGAGAAAGACGGTTTCTATTTACGTAGAAAATGCGCTCTCCAAGAGTCAGTATGCCGCTTGTTCTAAACACATTTACTCCGCAAACCCTTAAAAAGCCCAACGACCCAATCTTTCCATCTACTGTGACCCACCACCATCTGTCTGTCCCAGGTGTGAAGGGGGTGAATGGAAGCACAAAGTAAAGCGCTTTGGGTGTCCGTGCACACCATGCACACCATTTACCATTTACCAAGCCAATTTTCCTTTTCAGACATACTTAATATTTCAGAATTTTTTTAATGTTTGACATTTTACTTTTTATTGTAAGAAATTACCAAAATATGTAAAAAAAAAAAAAAAAAAGGACAGAAAGACCTGAACACATATGAAAGTATGAATGAATGCTATTAAAAAGATACAGTATTGGTTTACATGTTGCAGTTGTGTCTACATTTGATTTATGCACTATGTCATATTTGTTAACGGTAGTTTAGAGAGTAGGAGCTCTTGTGACTGAAAGGTAGTTCAAACCTCTGGAAAGGTTGAATTCATTTTAATGTCACAGTTGTGTCAGTGTGTTCCTTCTTATTTACTGACAATGAGAGCATCTGTCAAAAGCAGCAGGTTGATACTTTTACAAACAGGTTGTGGGAGATGCAAGTAAAGCTGAAGGTTCAAAGAAAGTACAGCTGTACTCTGTAATTGTAGTGTAGACTGGACATGATCTGAAATGAGAAAAAACATACTTTTATTAGGTGTAGGCTATATAGTTGTTGGAGTCACAGTGAAACTGTTGACTGAAGAAAATAAAATAAAAGACTTGTTAATTACAGGATTTGTTGTACATTACAATTTAATTACACAGTCTAGTCTGAACCCCTCTGCCAAAAATCTATTTTTACCTTGTAAGCTTCACTTGTTTCAGTTCAGAGGAAAAAGAACGTAATGTTGTAAACGTTGTAACTACTGACAACATTTTTCCCAAATTCCAAATAAAAATATTGTAATTTAGAGCATTTATTTGCAAGAGGATAGTGATGACCCAGAAGTGTTTTTTTTATACTTTTCCTTATTAAATAAGATTTGGTTCAGGTGATCACCTAATCAACACCTCCTTCAGTAGAATGAGGTGGGATTCAACAGACATTGGAATGGAATGGTTTCCATACTTGTAGAGATGCTGATTGCTAGAATAAATTGCAGTGGTCTCTTAATTTTTTTCAGAGCTGTGTAACATGTATAATAATAAATACAGACACTATTGGCTGAAAATAAAAAAGATGATTAAGTGACTATATTTTGTAAATATATTACAGTCATTTTTATATTTTACATTTTATATATATAATATTATAATCTGTTTTGTTGTTTTTACATTTTAGACCATCTTCTCAGTTCAAGACAAGAAAAAGAAGAGGCAGGGGGAGGAGCACACGTCACCTGCAGGGGGGATGTGGTTTGATTAAGGAGCCAGATATCACACCTACCCTGCCCTTCCTTTGTCCTGCTCAGACTCTTAGGGGCTGTCCACACGGAGACAAAAATCACTGTATCCATATACATTTTGTATCGTATTGGCCTTTCGTCCACACGGATCCGGTGTTTTGGGAGACTGAATCCGCTATTTTTTGAAACAGGGTTCTAAAGTGGATAAATCTTTCGACAACACCTTTGCGACACCCTTGCGGTGTCGTGTGTACAGCCAATCCGTATATTTTGTGAAAACGATGATGTCATCGCATCACGTGTCGGCCTCGTCACAGTAACAGCAACAACAATAATGGCGGACTACATGATTGAGTTCGTGCTGCAGAAGCTACTAAGCCTACTAGCTTTATTACAGCAAAATCTATTGCTTCTATGCAGTTGTGGTGAGCAACAAGCGATAATGGACAACACCATACGCCACATGCTCTTAGATCCACGCGAAGAGAACCAGGAGAGCAACCTGGAGAAAATGAATGGAGAGAGAATTTCCGCATGTCCAAAGCACTCAGAACTCAGTCCGTATATTGAAGAGCAAACAACAAACATGAGGGCACCAATTACTACACTCAAAATAAATGACTGCAAAAATTTGAGAACTTGTTTTTATTAGAAAATAAATATTTAGGTATTCGTCTTCTTCTGCAGCGCGCAAGGTTATGCGCATGCTCAAAGTCTTCTTCTTCGTGTATAGTGTATATCTGTGGCAGAATTACAGCGCCCCATACTGGTCGGGCATATATACTACATCGTTTTCAGCCGGCCGTGTGTACGCAGATATTTTCTTGAGACGACGCCGTCTCATGATCGGATAGGGGATGCACTGGCTTCGTGTGGACATAGCCTTAGACTGACTGATTTGCATTCTTCTACCATTTTCTTTACCTTGAAAAGGAAAGGACATAGCTCCAATGCACCAGAAGGTATTCAGGGAAGCCATGGTCTTAGAGCTGGCAGATGCAGGATCCACTAGTCCATCACAGCAGGAAGAAGGGAACAGGGACGAGCATCATCGCTTGGTGCACATCAGCAGTGGTAGTGATATTATGATAATATTCTTTCAACCAGTTTGTTCATGAGCCCACACACATTAGTGGAAACTATCTGGATCTTGTTTTGGCTCGGGGAATAGATGTTTCCCATCTCTTCGTCTCCTCTCTTTCATCTGCTGTTTCAGATCACTCACTGGTGGAATTTGAGATAAGTTATAAATTCCCCTCAAATTCCGTCAATTGCGTAGTGTCTACACGGAATTTTAGCGCGGCTGCAATGGAAATGTTTGCCACACAGCTGACAGATGTTCTTCCAAATTTAACTCCACCTGGAAACTCAGTAGAAGCCTACACAAAGGAGGTCCATGCAACCCTCTCGGCCATCACTGACTCAGTGGCACCCCTCAGGACAAAGCCCAGACCAACCAGACGACCTACACCATGGTATAACGAGGAAACCCGGGCTTTAAAACAGGCCTGCAGGAGTTTTGAACACATATGGCGCAAGTCAAAAACTAAAAAAATCAAAATTATCAAAAGTGGTGTTTGTGTGTAAACACCTATAAGCACACCCTCATAGCTGCAAATACGACCTGCATTTAATACAAACTACAAAACAACTTAACTGTGGCCCTATGTAGGACAAATTATGTTGAACATTATAAACTTGTCCCTGTCTACTGGCACCGTTCCTTCCCTCTTCAAACAGGCTGTGGTCAAACCCCTACTCAAAAAACCTACTCTGGATCCTGGATGCCTAAATAATTACCGTCCTGTCTCCAATTTAATTCCCCTGTGAGTATGTGTGTATGGTGGTGTGTGTATGTGAGTGTGTGTATGTGTGTGTGTGTGTGTATGTGTGTGCGTGTGAATGAGTGTGTGTATAGCTCTCCCGGTCTAATTCCCCTGCGTGTATGTGTGTATGGTTGTGTGTGTATGTGTGTATGGTTGTGTGTGTATGTGTGTGTGTATGTGAGTGAGTGTGTGTATGTGTGCGGCGCGATGCGTGTGTATCACATTACATTTAGAGTACATATTCAACTGTAAATGCTGTTTATAGAAAAGAGACACCTGTAATTATATTTATGGCACACACTCACCTTTTTACAGTAATAACCATCTGTATATTTATATTCATTGTACATATTACCTGTAAATCCTGTACATGTCCATATCCTGCACGTACGCAACCATTGTACATATCCTGCACTTTACTGCTATTGCACTTCTGGTTAGACCTAAACTGCATTTCGTTGCCTTGTACCTGTACTTGTGTAATGACAATAAAGTTGAATCTAATCTAATCTAATTTACCTTTTCTATCTAAAGTCCTCGAAAAAGGTGTGTTAAAACAACTTACTCTATATCTATCGGAAAATGACCTCCTCGAGCCGTTTCAGTCTGCATTTAGGGCCTCTTATTCCACTGAAACAGCTTTAGTTAAAGTGACTAACGATCTCCTCCTTCAGATTGACGAGGACTCATCGGCTCTACTGTTATTGCTAGATCTCAGCGCTGCATTTGACACGATTGATCATGCAGTGCTAATCAACAGACTAAAGAATGTGTTTGGCATCTCTGGCTCTGCTCTTGCTTGGTTAGAATCCTATCTGTGTGATAGGTTTCATTTTGTCTCTTTTAATAAATCCTTCTCCTCCACCGCACCAGTGAAATTTGGTGTGCCACAAGGGTCTGTGCTTGGTCCCATACTTTTTTCTTGGTTTGTTACACCATTGGGACAAATCTTCAGAAGTTATGGAGTAAACTTCCACTGTTATGCCGATGATACACAGCTGTATCTACCAATAAAAGCAAATAATACTACTAGCCTGCCTCGTTTCAAATCATGGATGTCTCAAAACTTCCTCCATCTAAACTCGGATAAAACAGAGCTCTTGTTAATTGGTCCTGCCAGTCATCAGCATAAGTTCAACAATCTTACTGTCTCGACAACTGTGTGTTGGAGCACGGCAACACTGTGCGGAATCTCAGTGTCATTTTCAACCCCACACTATCTCTGCAGCAGCACATTAGTGAGGTCACATTTCACTTGAGGAATATATTTGAGTCATTGTCATCAGTGTTGGTCATCTTACTTCAAAAAAGTAATTAGTTACAGTTACAAATTACTTCTCCCAAAAAGTAATTGAGTTAGTAACTCAGTTACCACATTGTAAAAGTAACTCAGTTACTCAGCAAAGTAACTGAAGTTATTTTTTATGTTCTATAAAGGTATTACGTTCTATAACAGCTTAAATATCAAAGATGTTTAAATTAACTGATTGAAGAATAAAAACACTATATACAGTATTTTAGAACATTTGGTATTTATTTCAACTCAATAGATTGCAGCCTGCCATATGATATAAATAAAAACTTATAAAAAAATAAATATTGAAAATAAAATTCAATGGCAGATTTAAGTCACACAAACAACTTGTGTAAAAAAACAAAACAAAGGGAGACCTGGCCATTAAGTAGTGCAAATTTATTTGTTAAATTTAAAAACATTCTTGCCTTTAATTTCAATTAAAGAGTAGTGCAGCAGCAGCTGATGTGTAGACAAAGCATGACACCTCGCGCTTTATTCAACTAAATTGTAGTAACGCAACACTTTACATTCTCAGTAACGATAACGATGGGAAAAGTAATTTATTAGATTACTCCATTACTGAAAAATTAACGCTGTTAGTAACGCCGTTATACTCTAACGCCGTTACTTCCAACACTGATTGTCATGGAAACACAATTAAAGTTAGGGCATTGGCTTTTTTGTTTCTTGTAGGATCCTGGACATTTTATAAATCTCAGTTAAAAAAATCTAAATTGTCTAAATTGGTTTTGTATTTTTTTTCCATTAATGTTAACAAATTTTTATTTTTATTTTTTATTTTTATTTTATTTATCACCACGGCAACAATGTTTAAATTGTTCGGCCTTCCATAAGGATTTTTGTTCTTTGCTTTATCAAAGATGTGTTGCTTTACCCTTAATAGTGTTCCTTCAGGATTTTTAATGCCTTTCTGCCGTTATATGTAGCTTCATGTCTAATGACCAGTGTTAGTCATCTTACTTCAAAAAAGTAATTAGTTACAGTTACAAATTACTTCTCCCAAAAAGTAATTGAGTTAGTAACTCAGTTACCACATTGTAAAAGTAACTCAGTTACTCAGCAAAGTAACTGAGTTTTTATTTATGTTCCATAAGGGTATTACGTTCTATGGGCGGCAGTAGCTCAGTGGGTAGAGCGGTCGTCTTTCAACCGGAAGGTAGGCGGTTCGATTCCCGCTCTCCCCACAGTTCATACTGTCGTTGTGTCCTTGGGCAAGACACTTAACCCACCTTGCCTCCAGTGACTGTAACACTGGTAATGTAATGTAAGTCGCTTTGGATAAAAGCGTCTGCTAAATGAATAAATGTAAATGTAAATGTATAACAGCTTAAATATCAAAGATGTTTAAATTAACTTAAGAATGAAAACACTATATATAGTATTTTAGAACATTTGGTATTTATTTCAACTCAATAGATTGCAGTCTGTCATGATATAAATAAAAACATAAAAAATAAATATTGAAAATAAAATTCAACGGCAGATTTAAGTCACACAAATGTAAACTTGTGTGAAAAGAAACAAAGGGAGACCTGGCCATTAAGTCTGTACCTGTAAATTATTGCACAATAAACAGAACACAATCCAACTCTCTCTGTAGATTAACATGTTGTTCCTTCTCAAAGAAAATGAATAATACATTAATCTATTCTAAAATACTCCTCTCATCTAACAATTAAACCAGTGGTTGTTGCTGACACGTAAAATCGAGCGTTGCTTGTTTTAACAGTGGCTCTGTCTCCTTCACTGGAACTCACGCAGCTGCCTTTGGGGTTAGCAGCAGCAACAAGTGTCGTGTTAGCATGTGTTGATGTGAGGGGCTTCAGAAGATTTGAGTTACTTGAGGCAGACGTGGATAAAGTCTTTTTTCCTGGACATGTTACAGAAACATTCTTGCCTTTAATTTCAATTAACGAGAAGTAGTGCCGGTACTTCCAGTTCGAGAACGCCACCTTTGAATTTCCCCGGCTCGTTCCCATTGTCGCTGACGCTGTCTTGCGTCAGCCAATCATCGCTTTTGCAGCGTTGTCATCACCACCACCACCACCACCACCCCCCCCGCTCTCTCCAGCAGCAGCTGATGTGTAGCCAAAGCATGACACCTCGCGCTTTATTCAACCAGATTGTAGTAACGCAACACTTTACATTCTCAGTAACGATAACGGCGTTACAACGATGGAAAAAGTAATTAATTAGATTACTCCGTTACTGAAAAATTAACGCCGTTAGTAACGCCCTTATACTCTAACGCCGTTACTTCCGACAAAGATGATGAGCAACAGGCTTTTATCATTAATTAGTCTTATTAGCTCTGCAGCTATTTGTTCTTCACCAGTGGACGCTTTCAACATAGTGTATTTCAAGTTTAATGTGCATGAATGTCCCAGAAACCTTGTTTCCCAAATGTCATACTTGTCCTCCAATCCATCGAAGAGTGTCTGTGGGGACAAGTTGCTATTTTCTCATCTCCAGGGCTTGTACTTAGATATACTTGCTTTTGCTAATTAGCTTGTTAGCTCACGTAATACATCGCAGTTACTCATTTGTCCGTATGCTCCGTGTAAAACTTCACATTTGCGTTACCTTCTTTTCTTTGCCAAGTTATTCACTTCTGCTTAATGTTGACTTTGGCCTCATCCGCTTCTGCACATGTCCGTCTGTGCTTTGGTATGGCAGGCCAGCCTTATCATACGCCACTCAGGGACTTCGCTTTGGACACCGTTTTCCAGAAAAAACGCTGCTTTTCACTCTTGAAAACAACACTCTGACGCTGTCTGTAGATATGTTAAGAAGATTCTAATAATCTCCACCATTTAGTTCTCAGCCACTAATCTTGAGTCCATCTCAGCCAATCAGTGCAAAGAAGGACAGACCGGAGCAAGTGAACGTTGATCTTCCGCGCTGCAGCTGCTTAGCTCACAGGAGACCCGGAGCTTCCCAGTAATGTAAGCTACACTGTTTACTACTGTCCCATGTGGCCTATTGTCCCAATGTCACTTGTGACCTTTCACAAATGTTGTTGTTAGCGCTAGCTACAATCTGTTGAAGAGCTTGTAGTGCTGTAGTTAGCGTTAGCTTGCTACCAGTTTGTGGACGCCTACGTTCTGTGTAAAAAACTACCTATGTTGCAAGGTAGCCAATCTTTTTTTATGTCCTACTTCTAGCTGTGACTATAGTATACGCTATATATCAAGTGAATGTTAGCTAGTTGTATAAAGTCTAAATCATTTGGTATATACAAGGAGCCCTTCTCACCCAAACTGATGTGGCAGTGCCAATGATAAATGGTTTATGTGTTGAATCTATAGTTTCTAGCTCCTTCTGTGTCATTGAGCATGCAATGGAACAACTGCATACTGACTGCATACTAAGAGAGTGCATGTTGAAAGGTTTAACATTTTGCAAAGACTACATCCAGTGCAAAATGTTTTTCCTCTTGTCTTACGTCCTTACAGCTCTAAATTATTACCTTTAAAAACATTATTATTGTTGCAATGACAAGAAATGATGTGGGAATCAAGAAGAGTCAAACGATGGGAAGAAGGCAGCATCAGTGAATCTCTATCAAGCGGCACAGTGACTTTAGGTGGGACTTGTACTGGTTCTCACTCAGAGAACACACACATTACTCACCAGGCTACCATTACACAAAATATAATTGACCAAGAATCGTTCTACTCTCTGACATTTCACCAGCTGTGACATAGAAATCTGGTAGTCAATTTCCTAAAGCCATATGATGCGTCACTTAATTTTTTTTCTCTACCATTAAAATAAGTTATTAATAGGCAAAAAGCCATATTTCCAGCAATGGAATTATTATTGCACACCTTAAGTCACCAGGTGTGGCCACTGCAGATGAGCCTAGATAAGTATAGCCTACATTATAACAATATAGCAAGTGTTACCCATAGCACTCTTTAGTTAAGGTGGCCTTGACAATTAGCACCCACCGTCTTGACTATTGTCCATGTAATGGAGTTTTTGTAATGATTTAACCTTTTTGACTTTCTCTCTGCTCTCCAGGTACTCTGGCTTCCTCCCACCACCAAAACACATGCATGTAGAGATCAATAGGCAAATCTGTGTGTCCAGTGAATTTGAGAGTTGACAGTATCTGTCTCTGTGGGATAATGGATGGAAATTAGCTATACAAGGTGACACATGCTTACACACATTCATGTGGCTGTGTCTCATGTATGCACTTGCACTGTCCCCAGAGGTGGAAAGTAACGAATTACATTTACTCGCGTTACTGTAATTGAGTAGCTTTTTTGTGTACTTCTACTTTTTAAAGTAGTTTTTAAAATCTGTAATTTTACTTTTACTTAAGTATAATTTGTTTGAAGTATTGTACTTCGTTACATTTTAAATCATATCCGTTACTGAGTAAAAAAATAATAAAAAAAAATCAAATGGGGAAAAAAAAAAAAATTGCGCCCCGGAAACTACTCCACTGATTGATTGATGGGCGGGAGAACAAACGCGCTAAACTGACAGGAACGATGGAGACGTTGTAGAATAATGTTGTAGGTGTAGTAAAATTAATCTTTGCAGTTTCTGTATTAACAGAAATATCAAATATGCATTTTGAAATTCTGGTCTATGTAAGACAACACCTTGACCAGAGGCAGAGGCAGCGGTGGAGCAAGATGAGTAACATTCATCAGATGAAGATTTCTTCTCCTCAATGAAGTCCAGAAGGTCACAAGGTACAGGGGATTTATATTATCTTGTCTTTTTTTGAACTACACTACCCCCACCCCACTGTTTAAAAAAAAAAGTAACGCAGTAACTTTTACTCTGAGTAAATTTTTAATGAGCTACTTTTTACTTTAACTTGAGTAGATTTTAACTGGTAACTTTACTTTTACTTAAGTAAAATTTCAGTGAAGTAACAGTACTTTTACTTGAGTACAAAATTGTATTACTCTTTCCACCTCTGACTGTCCCAATCAAATCAAATCATTTTTTCCTCTGTTTAAGTGTCAGCCCTGTGACCAGGGTGTACCCCACCTAAGGCCCAATGTTGCTAGGATAGGCTCCAGTCACCCCTAACGGAACTAAAGGCCAATTTATACTTCTGCGTCGGGTGCGCGTAGTAGGTACAACGTAGCATACGCATTGACGTGTACCCATACGCCGCACTTTCGACGCATTCTTCACCGCATTCTGACGCACCTCCTCAAAAATGTAACTACGCGTCGCGACGACGCGGAATGCAGGATCTGTGATTGGTCGGCTTGGTAGTATCACGTGTCCTCCTATGCATTTCCGGAATAATCTTCTGCACTCTGGACCACCCGCCATTTTTAAATTCCGAAATTCAGTGAAGAGCTAACAAGTTTTAGTAATTTAACTAAAATTAACAGTTTTTGGACCTCGATAAGCTCCAGCTCCAACATGATCCGCTCTCTTTCAGTCGCCATTGTTCGTAGAAGCCCGCTCGCGTAACAGACATACGCAGAAGTATAAATGCTCACGACGGCGTCGCCTACGACGTACACTACGGCGTACACTACGGCGTACACTCGACGCAGAAGAAAGTGAAATAAAGCCGCAAGCGGCGATAAAGACCCTCGACTCCCTCGAGACCGCTACGGAGGATTGCATTTTTTAAATACATACATTTTTAGGCAGGCTTGAATATTGTGGCCAATACATTTTATGCTCACTGGGGGATCATTTTGCAGAAAAAATATTTTAAAAAATATAACCCAACATGAAAACAAGCTGTCTATTCAACATACATGTGTTTAGCTCATTTTGCCTAAGTTTGGTGTCTGTGGAATGAAGAAGCTATTTTTTGTTGTTTTTAAAAAAAAAAGGTGTATTCTAAGTCGGTTCACATATTCAATTCAAAATGGCCGCCTTCCCGTGTGTGATAGGGTTTGGTCCTCAATGGCTTTTTTGTTCATAAGCCCATTCTGGATGTGTGTACCAAGTTTCATTTGCCTACGACAAACGAAAATTTTCACTTCCAATTGACTTTTTCCACATATTTGGGACGTTGCTATGGCAACACATTTATAGATAGGGGGTGGTTGTCATTGGCTTTTATGCTCGTCATGACATAAGAGATGTGTGTACCAAATTAAATGTCTCTATGACAAACTAAATTCTTGGGTCCCATTATAAGTTTGTAGGGGGCGCTGGAGAGCCATTTTTAAAGATAACCCTTTTTTTTACATATCTTTGTGTTCAGGTCATAAAGATGCACAAACGCCTTTTTGGGTCCAACTCGATCCGAGAAGGCGTTTGAGAGTTAAGAGACATTTTATTTTCACAAAAATGGCCACCTCGTTACAGGCTTGCCACACCCATACCCGATAAGATATCAACAACAAAGTCACAACTTTGGTTGGCACACGTGTCTAGATGATACTCACCAAATTTGGGGCCATTTAGATTAAAACACAAGGCTTTGCATATTTTTGCGCAAGGGGTGCGATTTTAGTGGCCGCGCGTTTCACCCCACATGGCGGACTTCCTGTTGAGTTTAGGGTGTGACTGTCATTGACTTTTCTGTTTGCCCTGAGGTGTCCTATGGATCAGGGGTTCACAAACTTCGACGATCCACGACTTTTCTAGGAGTCGCCACTGACTCATTTTTCGTATTTTTTTTTCGGGGACTTCATAAATCTTTCGCCGGGCTTCATACCTGCCAACTTTTCAAAAAACCTTGGAGTGAGATTTTGTCAGGGGTGGTCAAAACAGTGCCGCGCAGCACGGACACAGCCACACAAGTTGGTGGCTCAGATATCAGAGTATTGAAATTGACGCTTCACCCATGTTGTACCCTGCATTCTGGTGGTTCTGGGGTCCAAAGCTAGGGGCAGCTTATTAAGAGATAGACAATATTGGTTACATTCTGTGAAGCAAATATAGCTGAAGGTCCAACCCCAGGACATTTTGGATTAAGTAGATGTGATTTCCTGCATTCTAGTGGATTTTGGGTGGTCTGCTAAAGACCCTTGCACCCATGTGCAATACCTGAACTTATTCTGGTTCATGTTTGGCATCAAAACTTGTAGGGCCTTCTACACTTGAGCTGAACATTCAACCAGAAAACTATTGTTGTGCCTAAATCCTTTAAATTTCTAGGAACACACATTAGCAATAACCTGAAGTGGACAATTAACGCTAAACAAATCATTGCAAAAGCTCAACAAAGACTTTACTTCCTCAGACAGCTTAAAAAATACCAGATCAGGCATCAGCTCCTTGTTCTGTTCTATTCCGCTATCATTGAGTCCATAATTACATCATCAATAACAGTATGGTATGGTAGCACAGACAAGGAAAAAACTACAGCAGATTGTCAACAAAGCATCCAATCCATTATAGGAAAACCACTGCCTTCAGTCGATTCCCTCTATAAATATCGGACTGTAAAGCGGGCAAAGAAAATCATCTCTGACCCCTACATCCAGCGAACCATCTTTTCAGCTTCTTCCTCACATAGGCGCTACAGGTCACTCTCTACCAAGACCAAACGCTTTACAAACAGCTTTTACCCCATAGCTATTAGGACTCTGAACTACTCTCTTTAGTCTAGCCTCTCCTCTTACACACTAGGCATGGTTATGTAAACACTGTATCTTGTATTGCTACATGTTGTGAAGTATATTGTCTATTTGTTGTTTGTAAGTGTATGATGATGTAGAGCTTAAACATACTGTACCGAAACAAATTCCACCGGCATTGTCGTGTGGCTAAATAAACAATCTATCTATCTATCTATCTAAATGACTGCCTATGGACCACAATAAAGCCTCATACATAGACCAGTGTTTAAGATCTAACCTAGGTAGGTTGATTGATATTTTGAATGAATGGTAGAACTGAAACCTAGCCTACGTTGTGAATGATTGTATTCTTAAGAGCACTTAATGATTTATGTTCAGCCAAAAATGACAAGATTAGTTAGGGAGGGACATTATTCTTCATTCAAATCCTCCCAGCAGAAACAAAGTGCAACAAAAAATGTTATTAAACAGTACAACTTTTTCAAGTAATAAAACAGATGAATACATTACACACATAACTTAAAATGAGGCATAATCAGTATCAAATACAGATCAGAAGCTGGTAAAGTCCTTGTCTATGATCTGTGGGCATGGTTATACTGGCCTGTGGCCTTCTTGGAGGCCTTGATGATATCTGAGGGGGGCTCCCATTTAAAGCAGGGCTCCAAATTGGCCATCTTTATGGTCATTATTGATGACAAGGTGCCATCCAATGCTAGGCTGGTTCTTCTTTGGTTTTGTTCAGTCCCACAACTGAAAAGTAAGTAAATTTTATTTATTTAGCACCTTTCACAGATATAAATCACAAAGTGCTTTACAAAGTGCAATAAAAGAACAATAAAACTATGAGAATAAAAATTAAAACCACAAAAACCCTGGCCTGTTAATAAAAGATAAATGCCATGTGAATAAATGCTAGGAACTGATGTTTTGAACATGCAGCAGCCTATACTATGAGGTTAACAAGGTGCTCTCCTGCTATGACAGCTGATTCGCTCATGTTCACAAACGAACACACAAGCAAATTATTTAATTCAAGATGTAAAGTTTAAGAGCGTAAGTACTCAAGGATGACATTTCATTGTAACATACCTAGTCTCAGTTGAGCTCAGATTTTCATCACCAGTCGTCTTCTCGCAGTAGTTTTCCCTGGTTTTCCCCGCTGTATTTCTTGTATCTTCTTCTTCTGTTGCTTGCTTCATTGTGCAGCGCATAGGGTTCAGGGACACTTATTAGCGCCATCTATGGTCGGGGAGTTTGAAAGGAATGAGCGATTCAGCGATTCTCGCCTCAAGATTAGATTTTTTTTTTTTTGCGTGAGAAATGTGATGTGTGGCGTGAGTGCGTGTGTGTCACACGGCGAAAGCGTGAGAGTTGGCAGCTCTGGGTCTTGAAGTCTGGGACCAATAAAAATGACTTTTCGTGCATGTTTACTGGTTCAAATTTAGGATCATTTTGCAGAAAAAGAATATATATATATATATATATATATATATATATATATATATATATATATATATATATATATATATAAATAAATACAAACTCGGGCCGGTGAATGATGAAGTGAATAATGAATGAAGGTGGGAGATAAGTGACTTCAGGAAACTGACTAGATTTCAGATATTTAATGCTTTCATTTTAGAGTACAATGAGACATTTAACTGCATAAATTTCCATTTAAAAAAATGGAAAAATTTGGGTGTTCTAAAACCTTTGACCGGTAGTGTGAGAGGTTCTGACTGTACACATATGGGAGTACAAAGCCTACAGTTGTAGCACCCCCAATTCACACCGAAAGTGTTACGTTGCGTTGCTGCAGTGTTGCGTCTCACGCTTGTAAATTGCGTTTTATTACAATTCACACCAGAAGCCTCTCGCAAGCATAGATTGTAAATAAATATGGATGTAATCCGCCCATAGAGCTTGGCAACCGACGTCACAGCGCAGTGCATTCTGGGACGTAAACAGGAGGGCGCCACCATTTTGTGAGGTCACACAAAAATTTATCAAAACAATGTTGAAAAGTGGATTAAATGAACTTATACCGAGGCTCAATTTCGTAATTTTAAATCTATGGAAGCCCACGTTCAGTTCACAAATGGCTGGGTCCATGACTTGGAAGCCTACAAATCGCTGAGTTGTGAAAACACCGTCGTCCGTACAAAGGTGAGTATCATCTTGCTTACCTACCTGTGATTAGTGAAACACACATCTTTACACAATATTTAATGTGCGTGATATACAGGCCTGCGTGCGCGATCACAAATGACCAGTGGTGGACAGTAACGAAGTAAATGTAATTCGTTACTGTACTTAAGTAGTTTTTTCCAGTATCTGTACTTTACTAAGTATTTCCATTAAGGGATACTTTTTACTTTAACTTCACTACATTTCAACGTCAAATATCTTACTTTTTACTCAAGTACATTTTGCAAAATTAGTCGTTCCTTGTGTTTCCGTTAAATATTTTTGTAGAAGAAGACCTCAAAGACGCGTCTCAGTGGGAGTGTCAGGACCGGCTCAATAGAAGCCTCATTCTCTACACGCGAGCTGATAAACATGAAAATAACAAATAAAAAAGAACACCTGTGATGAAGCTTTGGTATTAGTAATGGCTGACTCTGATTCTGAGGGAGAACATCTACCTTTAGAGTCTTTTCAGCCGAGTGAAAGTGAGAATGAGTGAGAGTGAGTGCGTGTGTAACTTGGACAGCGGCGCAGCTGCTCGTGCCTTTCTCAGCGTCTCTCATAAAGCACACACTGTTTTTCCCACATTTTACCAAACATCAGTGAAAGAAACGGGAGGAAACTAGTCGCTCTGGCCGCGGTAGTGACCAGGAGGTTGGGAAGGGAAGCCGTGAGCGCGTAGCACCTGCAGCTTTACCTTTAGCACAGCTGATAGAAGCCGGGGCGGGTGTACTGCGGTGGCCGCGGGAGTGACAGGGAGTTTAGGAATAATGCAGCTTCTGTTGACAGCTGTTTGGGACAAATACGTGTTGGTCATCCTGACACTTTACCCAGTCGAGGAGGGAGAGACAGGGGTAAACATAGTCAGCGCAAATGCGCTAATCAAATCAGCGATCGTAATAAAAGTGATGGCTGTGTGCTGTGCTTTATGAGAGGTCCCGCACTCTAAAAAACTACTAACTATGCCACATGGATGGATAAGAAAAGATAAAGCAACTGCAACCACACACATACAGTACATGTGTATATTTCTCATAACTATTTGCTTTTACTAGTTATGGTATATTAGAAGTTGTAGTTATTCTTTATTTCAGAAAAAGAAAAAAACTATTCTAATATGTTCATTAGTGTATGTACTGAAAAAACATAACCGCCAATATATAATGTCATGGTATGCAAATTATATGCAAATTAGATGCTTAAAATTTATTTACTTAAATACTTTGGGTCAGGTCTGACATTTTTCTAGTTTAGAGTAGGACTCTATCTCTTATCATTTTCAAACCACAGCCTTTTGAAATTTGGATCTCAAAAGATGTATTTTTAAATAATTCCTGGCACCTAAAGGGCAAGAGACTGACAAAAATTTAAGGGCATTATAGCCTAGTACTTGGATACTTAAGTACATTTGAAGGCAAATACTTTTGTACTTTTACTCAAGTGAAAGTTAAAAGGGAGTACTTTTACTTTTACTGAAGTAATATTTTACCTAGTGTATCTGTACTTTAACTCAAGTACTTGGTTTGTGTACTTCGTCCACCACTGCAAATGACCTATATATTATATACAACAATGTAATTTTCATTTACATTTTCATTAAATGAAAACCTTTTTAAAAAATTATGTGAAATTAGCAACAGGACCCAAATATATATAATACTTGTGCCCACTGCTCTTTTCATTTACTGTTGTTCTGTATGTACACAGGTTATGCACTCACAGAGATTGAATGAGCCTCCTCTAAAGCCCTGGGTCATTGTGAGCAGCGCTGGGAAGGTGGAGTGTGCCCATTGTACCTGCATGGCAGGGATTGCTGAGACCTGTACTCATGTAGAATTGCACATAGGCCTACTCAGTTAAGAGTTGTTTTTTTAAATGTTTTACTTGACTCAGAGTATTAGCCTGTTACTTGAAACGTGTTAATTGAAATTCAGTGTTTCAAAGTAGTTCAATACAAGAAGCACAAGAAACAAAAACATTTGCAGGATCTTTTTTTTGTATTAAAATTTTTTTAATGTTCAAATTGTCATCTGAAGTATTTAATGTACAAATAGCATACCATGTTCATTCTAAAGAAGGTACACACACCCCAAATACAAACATGTTCAATATCAGGAGGGTACCACACATTCACACACACCAAATTTCTCCAGGGACGAATGAGTGTCAGTAAAACCATTTGAAACTGTGACAGCTTCTTTGCAACTGGCAGGAAGGGCTTAACAGTAGTAAACTTTGAAAACAAAATTGCAAAACATGGAAGTCCCGTATAATATCGTACCTTCTCTGTATTATCTTTGAAAAACTCTTCATCCATCTTCAATTTGTTTAACTCAAACCTAAGCTCCCTATTTTCTTGCAAAAGGCGTGTTACTTCTGCACTGCTTTGCTCACAGAACTGGCATTCTACTCTTAGTCTCTTAGCCGCTAGTTGGTCTGTTTCTGTCGTTTCCTGTATTCTTCCTCTTCCACAGCTGCCTCTGCTTGATCCCTATTTCCTCTTCTTCTGCATCTTCTCTCTCATCTTCGTTCATGATGTTTTGATCATTGTGGCCTCCCTCAGATTCTCTCAAATGATGTCTATGCTGTCTGCGGGCATGCCGATCTGACACTGTGGCTGTGACTTCAGAGTGACCCAGGTGCAGGGATGGAGCCCAGTCTGGATGAGACTCATCCATCTCATATGCTGGTTTACCTTTGGGGAGACAAAATTATCCGAACTGAAACAAAATATTGCAAACAACAGTGAAAATGCTATATACTTCAGTTCCAACTTAACTCATGTGGCAAACAATACTAACAGGTGGCACACATTAGCTTAGATTCAACTTTATTGTCATTACACAAGTACAGGTACAAGGCAACGAAATGCAGTTTAGGTCTAACCAGAAGTGCAATAGCAGTAAAGTGCAGGATATATACAATGGTTGCGTACGTGCAGGATATGGAGATGTACAGGATTTACAGGTAATATGTACAATGAATATAAATATACAGATGGTTATTACTATAAAAGGTGAGTGTGTGCCATAAATATAATTACAGGTGTCTCTTCTCTATAAACAGCATTTACAGGTGAATATGTACTCTAAATGTAGTGTAATACACGCGCGTCGCGCCGCACACACACACTCACACACACTCACTCACGCACACACACACTCACTCACATACACACACTAATACACACACAACCATACACACACACATACACACACAACCATACACACATACACACACACACATACACACATACACACACATACACACATACTCACACATACAAATGTTAAGAGAATTTATCGTGCTTCAGTCATAGTGATCAAAAATTGGTCTCTAGAATCGGCTGGATTCCCCCCCAGACATTCTGTGTGCTTTTTTTTTTATCACATTCATTTATCGCACTTTATTTGAACTAGCCTAACTTAGCTTGCTCACTGTGCCACAGTGTCAACAGAATAGTGCTAAGTTAAAAAATGCAAAGGAACCTAAGACTACTCCACTCGGGAACAGAACAAAATAAGAACACATAATCATTTGCTAAGTGAAGTTTATACACTTACCCGAATGAAAATGCCTGGAACACACTTTCAGTGATCGTGGGATGTCTGCGAAGTGTATGTCCGTGCGTCTTATAGCGGATATCCAGGCCATCCGTCTCCGCTTGGTTACATCGGACACACGACTCCCTTGATTCTGTTTCCAGGCCGGAAAACAATAAAAAGAAAGTCCGTTGTCTATTTTTGCCCTTCGATCGTGTGAACGGACCTTACATCCAACGACACAACATGTTCTTCCCATAGCTACGATTAACAACAAGTGACCTCACAAAATGGCAATTTTTCCCATCAGCCACCGCGGCGCTAGATCAGTGACGTCACACCCCCATCCCCTATTGGTCCCTATTCACCAATATTGTCTTTACAAATGGGCAATAAAATGGCGGTTACATCCGGGCTTTTCGGCTTTTACTCCATAGTAAAACAATAGTTTTCAGATAGCATAAACGGACGTATTAACCCCCCCCCCGCACCAGGGGCTCCAAAAGCGGGGGAGCCTGCCCTCTGGTGGACGGCGGTATATCGCTGTATTTCGCTGTAAAATCACCGTATGGCGGCGCCCTTACACGAGGATCATTTTAGAGGTTCCATGGGAGAGGCTTTCTTGCAAGGCTATCGATAGGTTGGACTTTCATTTTTTGAGCGGCTCGCATTAATCTCGCGAGCTACACCGGGAAATCACAGGAAGTAGGCACCAAGTTTCAAAATAAACTTTCGCTATGCTATCAAAATAAAAACTCACTAAAACATGCACCATGGACGAAGAGAATATTATTCTTAAGACAAATTTAATATCCTTACGACACAAAACACCCAGGACAATGTAAAGAAAGAGAAGACCTGAGCACAACAGCCACAACTTTAGGTTTAGATGGTAATTACCCACTTAGGCGATGTATAAGCATGTCCCTGTTTGTCTTGTCAAGCAGCAGTCAAGCCCCCCACTGTGCCATCCGTCTTGTTCAGTTGTTATTTACATGGAAGTTTAATTGTTACTTCACTGCGATAATGAAAGACATATCTTAGACCAATTCATGGGACTTAAAATAAAGCAATTATACTTTGAACAAACACACCCAGTGCCCTTTGGACAAGTCCTGTCATTCACAGTGTTAATCTTTAACCTAATAGGCTACCTGACCATATTCAGTTAGCAGACAACATTCTTTTTCACTGAATTTGATTTTTTGCTTTTGTTCTTGATTCCTATAAAGTCAATTGTCTGTGCATTTACCAATAACTACACTATGGGACCAATGTGAAATCAAAACCTAATGAGTAACTCAGCATAAAGACTGTGCATTCCAAATGTATTTTTTTTCTGCTATTTGTATATAACTTTGTATTTATTTTCTATTCAAAAGTAAAAATGTCTCTAATATTGATAACATTGAAACACATGCAATTTTAAATTGCAAAAGGGTTGTTGTTTTTCTATACAGTGTTAAGCAAATTTGAACCAAAGTGATAAATAGAAAATGATGTGCATTTTCTAAACGCCTTGAAGACGTACACAATACAATGTGTGGTTGCTTTTATTTAATTTCCACCAATTCTGCTACAAATGTCCTAAAGGAGACCTCAGCTGATTGGAGTCCATGTCTGATGGAGATGTGTTCTTGCTCAGAGCCTCCTACTTTGTGATGAGTGTCCATGGCACGCCCAAGAGCCAGACGGAAGGACCTGAAAAACCAGCTGCCTCACATTATTACGTTTAGCCTCCTCCCTCCTTCCCTACCTCCTCTCTCCCACTCCTGCCCAGGACATAAACACACTGTGATTCCCACCGAAACCACACGCGCACACATCTCCGCTTGTTTTCTTTAAAGCTCTTTTTGATTTGTCCGCTTTTCGTCCGTAGGACGTATTCATTCCTTTGTTGTGCCTGCTTTGAGATTCTACTACAGAGCTCACCCAGTGGACTATGCTCCCCTCTGTAAGCTGAAGAAGGGGGGCCGCCACAGCTCAGGCTCCAGAACAGAACACTAAGGTAAGGCATTCCCTAAATCAGTTTTAGTAGTGTATTAGCTGAATTACTGTACGTCCAGAACGCTGCTCCCTCAGACTACGTGGCGAGACAACAGGTGAGTCAGGTGAAAGGGAATAGCTCAAATTCCAAAGAGTGCTCCGATTCAGCCTATTAAGCCCAGCAAACTCTGACTCACTTTGGAACATTCTTTTATTAAATTTTGTAAGACTTTAATTGTGTAATGTACAAAACAAGTTTATTCATTTGCATGCAACACTACAACTTCACATAACATCATATCACATTACGTTAAACTAAATCACATTAACTCAAGATTTTGAATTTTGTGTGAGTAAATGGCCTAGTTAGATCCTAGTTAGGGTTATTTGTAGCTCATTTTTAGAGAGTGTGAATATGCACAAACACGACCCATTTACAGAAGAGTCTGTCTTTTTTTAATCATGACGGTTATTGGGTTTTTTCATTTTATCAAAAAAAAAAAAGAAAACACAAACATGGAAACAAATCAACACACAGAGAAATAGACAAGAAGAACACACAGAACAGACAAACAACACTGCCAGACTTACCCACAGTGAGCTTCTAAAAAAAAACTAACACCCCAAGCTTTTAACTGACTAACTAACTGGAGCTCCAGTATTCTAACAGAAAGTAACTGTTGCACCTCAAACAAATGAGGAGCTCCTTCTTCTGGTAACAGTGTAGGCAGAGAATGACCGACCGCGGGCCCTGCCTCCCTGTCAATTTCTTGTGGTGACGGCAGCAACTCCTTACCGAATATAGTCAAGTAGTTTGGAAAAAAACTTGTTTGGTTAGCCGCTCCATAAATTCAGAACTATAACTCTAGTCTTTAGTCAGGAATTACCCTATTGGAGAGAGGAGCATTCCTCCTCTATGTCTTTGACTCAGGTCGTACGAGGCAAGCTTGAGAGACAAAATGCCTTCACAATGTTTTTGCACAGTTAAGATGTTTGGTACAGCTTGGCTTCAATCGGAGCAAGATTGTCCTGAGTTTTTATCTGAATTTAGCAGTCAGCTTCTTAGTTTGCTTCGCTAGCTTTTGCTCCAGTAGGGCCAAAATAGCATTGAGTGTCAAGTTAGTGTTAACCTTTTTTTTCTCAGTTTCACGAGCATTTAAGTTTTACTGATACATTGTTTTGAATGCAAGTGTGAGCCATCACCATCTAAAGCAGAAGGCAACAGGGAGTATCGTACACCTGGTGCAAAACATATGTGGGACAGACATGGTGCAATTGGGAGGGGCTACAATGGGCTTTTGATTGACAGGTCAGATCTGTGTGTTCCAGAAGTTTACACTAACACTAACAAATTTAGTGTTTAATTGTATATGATTATTATTTTTTATTAAAGGGACTGTATGTAACCTTTTAAGCTCAAATAATGTTTTTATTTGCCCAAATATGAGCCGACCATAATTGATGAGACGACTGACACCTTCACTGTTAAAAACTCTAGTCTCTTTCATTGTGCAGAGTTCGGGACGGTTTTGCGGAAGAAATTAACCCAGATGTGACGTTGTGCGCGCTATCGAGTACAGCTCTGACTTGATAGTATAGCCGCAATGACAGCGAGCAAGATAAGCAAGCGCATGTGTCGAGATCAACAACCGGCCTTCAGCACAGCTCAGACATCGACACTGACTCCTTGAAAAAATAAAAAAACATACAATGTTTTATCGAGCAAGGCCCACAGAGGAAAACAGGTTATTTTTTATTATTGAAACAGTGAGATTATTATTATAAGATTATCAGATTATTACAGACCATATATAATATATTGTGGTGTTTTGATTTCAGTTGTCTAATGCTAAATAACGTTAGCGTGCTTGTAAAACGGGGATGCTAAGCAGCTAACAGAAATGTTATGTTTTGTTAGTGTATGCCAGAGCTAAATGTGTGAATAAGAAATATTTATGCAACATAATAATACTTATAATAATGTTTTATTTTTATTACAGCACTAACGTGTCCCACCTACAGTTGAACTGGCACAGACACAACTCCACAGAGGACAGTTATGTCAGTCACTCTCACAAGAACCATTATGTTTAGGTCTCATGTATTTAGTTATTTATCAGCTTTAAAACAGAATTTCTAGGTGCACTTTAAAATTAATGTTATTACTGTCAAAATGACACCAACACTAATTCTCTCTCTGTCTCTCTCTCTGTCTCTCTGTCTCTCTCTCTGTCTCTCTCTCTCTGTCTCTCTCTCTGTCTCTCTGTCTCTCTCTGTCTCTCTCTCTCTCTGTCTCTCTCTGTCTCTCTCTGTCTCTCTCTGTCTCTCTCTCTCTCTCTCTGTCTCTCTCTCTCTGTCTCTCTCTCTCTCTCTCTGTCTCTCTCTCTGTCTCTCTCTGTCTCTCTCTCTCTGTCTCTCTCTGTCTCTCTCTGTCTCTCTCTCTCTCTCTCTCTCTCTCTCTGTCTCTCTCTCTGTCTCTCTCTCTCTCTCTCTCTCTCTCTCTCTCTGAGTCTGAGAGGGTTGGGTGTCCGAGGGTTCCCACGTGGAGAGGGCGACTTTTTGTTTTTTTCTATTACTATTCTTTCGTTTTTCTACTAAAACTAAATATTATTTTGTAAAGGAGGTTATAGTTTATTTTGTTTTTGAGTGTAGTTGTGTTTTGTTTGGGATCGGGATGGCGTCCCTCTCCATGAGGGTGACGCCACCTGTTTCCCTCCGTAATGGCGTCAGGTGTGTTCCTGCGTCAGGTGTGGCGGTGGAGGATGTGTTGGTGGCGGTAGGAGAGGAGATCGGATACGAGGATATTACATCTGCGTCTCGTATGAATAAAGCAGTGGTGGTGTTTGTGAAGGAGGAGGTGCACGTGGGCCGTTTAATTACAAACGGGATTGTGGTAAGTGGAGAATTTATTATTGTTTCACCGCTTGTTGCTCCAACCACAAAAGTAACCGTGTCAAACGTGCCTCCATTCATTCCCAACGAGGAGATTGAGCGTGGACTTTCGCGCTACGGGAAATTCGCTAGTGCAATGAAAGCGCTCCCACTCGGCTGTAAGAATGACTCGTTAAAACATGTAATGTCTTTCAGAAGACAAGTGTTTATGTTCCTGAACGAGCCGAGTATTGACGTGTCGTTTAGGGTGATGCCTGAGGGGAAGGCTTACATGATTTATGCCAGTACTGGGAGTATGAAGTGTTTTAATTGTGGGGATGTTAGCCATAAGCGATTAATGTGCCCACATAAGGTTGGTGTTAGCGGGGAGAACGCGTCAGAGAACGCCGGGCCGAGCGCCGCGGGCGTCGGGGAGAACGCGTCAGAGGCTTGGTGGATTTGAGGAGTCGGATCCGAGCTTTCAGATTACAGTCTGTGCAGAGACTTCTTTATAAAGACGTAACATGGGCCAAAACAGCAAGTGCTTTGCTGAAGCAGGCAGGAGGACTTGGTCTAGACAAACACTTGTTTTTAATGAAATTAGAGGAAATAAGCCTGTCAGAGCTTCCACCGTTTTATAAGTTTATGCTGCAGACATGGAGAACTGTTTTTAAAGTGAAACGAGACATAGATGAGCAAGAACATTGGACTCCAGAGGAACCGTTGTTTTTTAATCCGTTGATCCAGACCCGATTGCTCTCCTCCGTGACTGTGCGGAGATGCTTAATGAGGAATGGCGTCTACAAACTTGGACATCTTCTTGATGAGAGGGGCTGGAAACCTACTGAAGAACTCCAAGAGTTGACGGGTTTAAGGTCCTGCCTTGTTTTTAAACTGAAAGAAGAGATCTCCAATGCGCTACCAAGTGGCTGCAGGTCTTGGATTGCACGGAGACAAACACTGGACATGAGAAATAACCAAGACTTCCCAGACATCAAGATCTCACCTATCATAAATGAGGAAGATGGTGAAATTGTGGACTCGATTTTATCCTTCACGACCCCCCAGCTTGATCTTTTTAAAGATACTTCTAAGAAAGCTTTATATTGCACTTCAGTGAAAATGACACACCAAGAATCACTAAAAGGGATAAAAGCATCTAAATGGCCTGAACTGCTAAAGCCAGACTTCCTGGTGCGGGACAGGTGGAGGACGCTGTACAAACCCCCGGTGGAGAAGAGAACGGCAGACCTCCAGTGGAGGATCATCCACGGGCCATCGCTACGGACCGGCATGTGGCGCACCTCAATACAGCAGTGGGGGGGGAATGTCGGTTCTGTGGGATTGAGGAAAACCTGGAGCATTTGTTTTTAAAGTGTAACAGATTACAAGGTCTTTTTAATTTGCTTGAGATTTGTTTTAGAAGATTCAATGAGGATTTTTCTGAAGTAATTTTTATTGGGGGTCTGAAATACAGTTTTTTAATGAGAAGGAAAATGGTTTTACTAAATTATTTGATAGGAACTGCCAAACTGGCAATCTGGAAAACCAGAAAAAACAAAGGTTTGCAACTCTCTACAATAAATCCTGAGATGATGTTTAGGCATCTGGTGCAAGGAAGGCTGAAACGGGCGTCGGGGAGAACGCGTTAGAGAACGCCGGGCCGAGCGCCGCGGGCATTGGGGAGAACGCGTTAGAGAACGCCGGGCCGAGCGTCGCGGGCGTCGGGGAGAAAGCGATAGAGAGCGTGCTGCCTTCAGCTGTGGAGGAGCGGGAGGTTCACAGTGGAAAATAGGCAGAACGCGTAATTAATGACAGTCATACTGAGGAAGCTGGTGCTGAACCAGAAGCAGGTGAAAACAGTGTAACGAAAAATGGTGTGAGTGAACATGGAGATAATGACATGGAAAGTGTTGATCTATCAAAGAGTCAAGAAAACTGTGAGACAGAAATGAAAGATGATGATACTTCTGAGGTTTCTGATGTGGGCTCGCAGATAGGAAGGGACGTGTACACTCTAAAAGAAATAAATGACTTTTTAGACATGACTTTTGGCAAGGTTTTCGATGTCACTGATTTTTTCCCAGACCCTGAGAAGTTCATAGCATCAGTATTGTTATTTCAGAGAACAGTTAGTTATGAGGCTTTAGACAAGAAAAAGAGGTTTAGACTGAAAAAAATGGTAACAAAATTGAGAAAAGATAAAGTTGTTTCCCAAAGACACCAAAATGTTTAAACATCACGTGGTGAACTTTACTTTTACTGTCTCTTTCTGTCTCTGTCCTCTTTATTTTTATATCCCTACATGGATGTTTTAAGGGTGGGATCTCTAAATATAAATGGTGGACGAGACCGGGAAAACTAGGAATGGTTTCTGAGTTTATTAAAATTAAAAAGGTTAATGTTTCTTTTTACAAGAAACCCACACTAACAAGGACAATGAAATTGAGTGGGGAATGTGGTGGGAAGGCAAGTTTGTTTTAGGCCATGGCACAAACAACAGTGCAGGAGTTGCCATTTTATTCTCTGCAAACATGAATATCAACATTTTAAATATAGACAAGATTGTTGAAGGCAGATTGTTACTAACAGAAATTGAATACGAAGAAACTGTGTTTGTGCTGGTAAATATATATGCTCCCAATAACGGTCCAGAACGCAAGGATCTTTTTATGAAATTAAGAGATGCTGTCCAGAAGTATGATGAGAGTGTGTGTCTGGTAATTGGTGGTGACTGGAATTGCACAACTGATTTTATTGTAGACCGAAATGGTGAAGAGCCTCACAGTCAATCTGCTGCTACCCTGTTAAGTTTTATTCATGAATTTCAGCTAATAGATGTGTGGAGAACAAGAAACACGGGTGTGAGACAATACACATGGCTGAAAGTGTGTGATGATAGAGTCTCTGGAGCAAGATTAGACCGGTTTTATTTGAACGAAATGTGGAGTAATAGAGTTATTGATGCTTCTATTTCTCCCAATGGTTTTTCAGATCACCACATGATTACTTTGGCTTTAAACATAAAGAAGACACAAAAGTCTTATTTATACTGGCTTTTAAATGTTAAGTTTTTAAATGATGTTTTATTTTGTGAAAGTTTTAAAGTGTTTTGGAGCAACTGGAAGTTGAAAAAGTCTTCATTTAAAAGTCTGTGTCAGTGGTGGGATGTGGGAAAGGTGAACATAAGACTTTTCTGTCAGAATTATGCTTCCCAAACATCAACCATAGTGAAAAACACAGTAAGGACTTTACAGAAGGACATTGAGTCGATGGAAAGAAATCTTGTATCCAGTAGTGAAGCTGTGCATTGCGATGTTTTAAAAAAGAAAAAACAAGAACTGAGCTCTTATTTGCAGGAGCAGGCAAAGGGAGCGTTGATAAGAGCCAGATTTTGCTCTGTCAAGGACATGGACGCTCCAAGTGCTTTCTTTTTTAATCTAGAGAGAAAAAGTGTCCATCAGAAGCAAATGTGTCATCTCCGGCGGAAAAATGGATCGGTGACTTCAAATCCAGCTGAAATGAGGAAGATAGCGAGAGACTTCTATACGCAGCTGTTCAGCGCTGAGAGCTGCGATGCTGCGAGCGTTGAGGATCTGCTGAAGGAACTGCCTCAGCTCGAGCACCAGCAGAAAGAGGCACTGGACACTTTAATCTCTTTTAAAGAACTCACGGAAGCAGTGCATCAGCTACACACTGGCCGTTCTCCAGGGATTGATGGCTTATCTGTGGATTTTTATCAGCAATTCTGGGATATAATAGGACCAGATTTTTATGAAGTGTTGTTGGACTGCATCAAGAACAAAACACTTCCCACAAGCTGTCGACGAGCCGTCCTGTCTCTCCTTCCAAAGAAGGGGGACTTGGGATTTTTAAAGAACTGGAGACCTGTATCCTTACTGTGTTCGGACTACAAAATATTCTCCAAATGCTTATCAAACAGACTGAAAAATGTTTTAGACCAGTTGATTCACAAGGACCAGTCATACTGCATTCCTGAAAGATCAATTACGGACAACCTGTTTTTATTAAGAGACATGATCGACATTAATCAGATTTATCATGGAAATCTTGGGTTTTTATTGTTAGATCAAGAAAAAGCTTTTGATCGAGTTGATCATGAATATCTTTTTAATGTTTTAAAGTGTTTTGGATTTGGTGACAGTTTTATATCTTACATTAATTTGCTGTATTTTAATGTGTCTGTGCTGGTGAAAGCAGGAGGTGGTTTGAGTGAGCGATCCTGGTGTCCAGAGGCATCCGGCAGGGATGTCCACTGTCTGGACAACTATACAGCCTGGTCATAGAACCTTTGTTGTGCAGGTTGAGGAAGAATCTCAATGGAATAGCAATTCCTAATTCACAGGACAATTTTAAGTTATTTTTATCAGCATATGCAGATGACATTACTGTTTTTATTTCAAATCAGGATGACATCACAATTTTAAATCAAACTCTTGGTTTGTATGAAAGAGCTTCCTCTGCAAGAGTCAACTGGTCCAAAAGTGAAGGTTTTATTGTTGGTGGGTGGGAAGGCACAGGCTTTCCTCAACTCCCGGGTGGGTTACAATGGAGACAAGATGGTTTTAAAGTTTTAGGTGTTTTTTTAGGTAATGAACAGTTTCAAAAGAAAAATTGGGAGGGTCTGCTGGAAAAGGTGTCTGCCAAACTGACAAAGTGGAAGTGGCTGTTGCCACAACTGTCTTACAGGGGGAGAGTCCTGGTCATCAACAACCTCACTGCATCGATGCTGTGGCACAGGACTGCAGTCATGGAGCCACCTGAAGAACTCATTTTAAACATTCAAAGGACACTGGTCAACTTCTTCTGGAGTGGACAGCACTGGATCCGTGCAGCTGCCCTGTATATTCCAGTCCAGGAGGGCGGGCAAGGCTTGGTGGATTTGAGGAGTCGGATCCGAGCTTTCAGATTACAGTCTGTGCAGAGACTTCTTTATAAAGACGTAACATGGGCCAAAACAGCAAGTGCTTTGCTGAAGCAGGCAGGAGGACTTTAGACAAACACTTGTTTTTAATGAAATTAGAGGAAATAAGCCTGTCAGAGCTTCCACCGTTTTATAAGTTTATGCTGCAGACATGGAGAACTGTTTTTAAAGTGAAACGAGACATAGATGAGCAAGAACATTGGACTCCAGAGGAACCGTTGTTTTTTAATCCGTTGATCCAGACCCGATTGCTCTCCTCCGTGACTGTGCGGAGATGCTTAATGAGGAATGGCGTCTACAAACATCTTCTTGATGAGAGAGGCTGGAAACCTACTGAAGAACTCCAAGAGTTGACGGGTTTAAGGTCCTTGCGTTTTGTTTTTAAACTGAAAGAAGAGATCTCCAATGCGCTACCAAGTAGCTGCAGGTCTTGGATTGCACGGAGACAAACACTGGACATGAGAAATAACCAAGACTTCCCAGACATCAAGATCTCACCTATCATAAATGAGGAAGATGGTGAAATTGCGGACTCGATTTTATCCTTCACGACCCCCCAGCTTGATCTTTTTAAAGATGCGTCTAAGAAAGCTTTATATTGCACTTCAGTGAAAATGACACACCAAGAATCACTAAATTATTTGATAGGAACTGCCAATCTGGAAAACCAGAAAAAACAAAGGTTTGCAACTCTCTACAATAAATCCTGAGATGATGTTTAGGCATCTGGTGCAAGGAAGGCTGAAACTTGAATTTGCATATTACAAACTTACCAATAATTTGGTGTTTTTTTGCGATGTTTGGGGTTTTAATGAGGTGCTATGTACAGTTCAGGATGATCAGCTTGTTGTGAATTTTTAGGAAAAAAATATATATTTTATTTTTATTTTTTTTTATTTAATTTTTTTTTTCTATTTTGTTTATTTTTTTTCAGTAATGTGATGTAAGGTGTAATGGAAAAATAAAGTGCTTTTAAACCTCTCTCTAAGCTTGATTTTATGTTTTTAACAGAAACATGGTTAGACAGCAAGACTGGAAATGCGGTCCTTATTGAATCCACCCCATCGAATTTCACATTTTTATCCAAAATACGGGAAAACAAAAAGGGTGGTGGTGTATGTGCCTTTCTTAGGGATAATATTCTTATCCAGAAGCTATCACTTGGAGAGTTTTCATCATTTGAGTATGTGTCATTCAAAATGGAGTTGAGGTTTTCTCCATCTATTTTATATGTAGTTCTTCACAAACCACCCCAACAGTGTCATGATTTTATTAATGAGTTTACTGAAATGCTTTCGGTTATTTGCACAGAATTTGAACAAATAGTCATATCTGGTGATTTTAATGTGCATGTGGATAATGTTTGTGACAGAAATGCCAAAGAACTTTCTACTATTCTTGATACTTTTGGTCTTTGTCAGCATGTTAATGAGCCGACCCATAACAGAGGTCACACTCTGGACCTGGTCACTAAGGGTGTTCATATTTCAGATTTCACTGAAACCAACTGTATAACCAACTGAATAATTACATGAAGATAAACAATCTTTACAATGTTTATCAGTCTTGTTTTAGAACTAACCACAACACTGAAACTGCACTTAAAGTTGTAAATGACCTCCGCGATAACATGGCAACCTCTCAGTTCTTGTTGCATTTGGCATTGTTGATCATCTGCTCCTGCTCGATAGACTCCAGAACGTCTCGGGTTATGTATATAACCCTTGTTCCCTGAGAGGGAACGAGACACTGCGTCGTGAAACGACACTTTGGGGAACGCCCTCAGCGTGACGGCCCTGAAGCATGAATGAAACTTAGACCAATCTTGATTGGTACTACGTCACGACGTAGTGAGTGCCGGCCTACCCGGAAGTATAAAGGGACGCCGTATCACGCCCACGCCAGCCCTTCGCGATGAAGCAAATCGCCCTCAGGCAGGGTAGGCGTGGCGGAGCGACGCAGTGTCTCGTTCCCTCTCAGGGAACCAGGGTTATATACATAACCCGAGACGTTCCCTTCTCGAGGGAACTCAACACTGCGTCGTGAAACGACACTTTGGGGAACGAATACCCACTATGCCACGACGACCCGTGCCCGCCCTAGTGTGAAGCTGGATATTCAGGCACACTTAGGATGAGAGCACCCTAGCGCCAGGCATCGCAGGGAGATGTAGACTATAGAACCTAATGAAAGTGTGTGGAGTAGCCCAGTTGGCTGCCTCACCGATCTCCTGAAGCGGGACCCCCATTTGAAGGGCCCGAGGAGAGGCCATGCCCCTAATGGAATGCGCCCTTAAGGCCAAAGGTGAACGTAATCCGCGCACCTGATAAGCCAAGGCAAGTTGGCGTTATAGCCAGTGCCTGGAGGTCCCCCCCCCCTCTCTTTTTAAGTGAGGTGATAGCCATGAGCAGCGCCACCTTGAACGACAGAACTCGATCTGTCGCCGACACAAGTGGTTCGAAGGGGGCCTTAGCCAGTCCTTCAAGCACCACCGCCAGATCCAGTTGGAACCCCGGGGCGCGTTGCAGGCCTCAGCCTCCGGGTGCCACGGAGGAAACGTACGACCAATGGGTGCCTCCCCAGAGGCCCCTCACTCACCGGAGTGTGGAACGCCACAATGGCAGCCACGTACACCTTAAGAGTGGACGGGGTAAGCACCGCAGTGCCAATTGGCAGTTAACTGGGTCCACTTCACACTCCCTGCACCAAGTGGAAAAGACATTCCACTTTATTCATTCACTTCATTATTCAGACATTCACTTATTCCACAACCTTCCCGTGGAAGGAGCCCTGGAACTGAGTACGGTTTCCACTACCCGATAACTTCCCTTGGGACCATAGGAGGATCTGATGCGCCAATCTGCACAGAGGGAGAGACCTCAGACCTCCCTGACGGTTCAGGTACGCTACCACCGACATATTGTCGGAGCGCACCAGAATGTGATAACCCCTGAGATTCGCCAGGAAGCTCCTCAGAGCCCTGAACACAGCCAACATCTCCAGGCAATTTATATGCCTGGATCGATGATGGTCCTGCCACAGACCCTGGGCAAAGCGGCCGTTCATGACCGCGCCTCTCCTCATGCAGGAGAAGCCGCTTCGCGGGCTCCTGCTTGGGGAGGAAGGTCATCAAAGCCGTCTAATGATGATTGGGAAAAAGCCTCAGCAGTCCCAATCTCATCAACTGGCTCCAGCTGCGATCCCCACGATCTAAGCCGCCGCGCTGCCGCGCCGCCTCGGCGGCCGTGGAACCTGATCCGTGGGGAACGCGAGCCCGGCCTCAACACGGCCAGGCGGGAGCACAGCCCTCTGCAGAGGACTGTTTAGCAGTGCTGGCAGCCAGCTCCCTCGAGAGCTGACCGCGCGTGCCGCGCTCCCAGGCAGATCACACACAACGAGTGCGTGTCCCTACCCGTGATATAGCGAGGGCAGGGGTACACACACTTCTTAGAATGTTCCGCCATACTTTTCATTCAAAGTTTTTCAAACAAGTCTCTCGTTCACACACAGGGCATTTGCTGAAGAGCGAAAAGCTGGCGTGGGCGTGATACGGCGTCCCTTTATACTTCTGGGTAGGCCGGCACTCACTACGTCGTGACGTAGTACCAATCAAGATTGGTCTAAGTTTCATTCATGCTTCGGGGCCGTCACGCTGAGGGCGTTCCCCAAAGTGTCGTTTCACGACGCAGTGTTGAGTTCCCTCGAAAAGGGAACTGGGTTGGACTGGTCCTGTCTTATACTGGCTCACCTCCTACCTACTCAACAGAAACTTCTTTGTATCTGAGTAGATGCCTGTGAACTGTAGGGTTCTACAGGGCTCTATCCTAGGCCTACTCTTGTTTGATCTATATATGCCACCTCTTGGCCAAATCTTTGCAAAATACAAAATACAATATCATAAGTACACTGATTTACTCAACTCTATATCTACCTCTCTCCTGATGATGTAAAACTGTGGAAACATTAAATACATTTATGCTTAAAACACATCAACACCTGAATGAATCAAAGTTTTCTGCAACAAACACGGACAAATCAGAAATTATTATCATCTGTCCAGAATCTATGTTTGCAGAATTGACTTCAAAATTCTTCTAATAGTCTACAAAGCTCTTAATGTCCACGGTCCTCTCTACATTAGAGGTCTACTGACTCAATATGAGCCAACAAGCGCTCTCTGTTCCTCAGCAGCTGGTCTCCTTGTCGTACCTTGTGTTCAGTTCAGAACTTACTTCCAGACAGTATATAAAATGCACCAACAATAACCTCTTTCAAATGTAGACTCAAAACACACCTTT
The DNA here is from genome assembly GCA_024416835.2 of Perccottus glenii. Lineage (NCBI taxonomy): Eukaryota > Metazoa > Chordata > Actinopteri > Gobiiformes > Odontobutidae > Perccottus > Perccottus glenii. The sequence goes on along the minus strand of CM044565.2, from coordinate 800,200 downwards.
TCTTACTTGGTTATTAACAACTGTAAATAATACATCTGTTCATGCAATACATATGTAAATTTATATTTTCACTATTGTTTTTTTCCCATGTTTATTGTGTTTATTACAATGTTAAAACACTCTTTTATATTGGGCTCTCTCTCTCAGTCACTTCAAATGTTGTGTAATGCAGACTTTTATTTGAAAAGTACTGCTATCTGAACAAAAGTACAATAACATTTGGTTTGCAAACACAAATAAGGTGCTTTTTAACAGCAGTATTCCCTTTACACAACAGCAGTTTAAATATTTCTTGTAAATATCAACTTAAACATTAATGTAATCAAACTAAATATAAAACCAAAGCTGCTATTGCAGGGCATCAACTTTTTATCTTGCTTTTTTGCTGTTCTTGGTTAGTTTAGTAGCCTAAATATTTTAAGTTATTCATTAATTCATTAATTTTCTTCCACTTAGTCCCGTTAGGGTCGCTGGTGACTGGAGCCTATCCCAGCAGCTTTGGGCCTGAGGCGTGGTACACCCTGGACAGTGGCCAGTTAGTCGCAGGGCTGACATTTAGAGACAGACAGTGACAGACAACCATTCACTCTCATATTCATTCACTAGAGACACTTTAGATTTGCCATTTAACCTGTACATGCATGTCTTTGGACGGTGGGAGGAGCCGGAGTACCCGGAGAGAACCCACAGTAACACGTGGAGGACATGCAGACTCCTCACAGAAAGACCGGAGTCGGCCGAGGTTCTAATTGACCACTCTGCCACCGTGCACCTTGTTATTTTAAGTTATTTAAGGACAACATGTGTTGTTGCACATGTTTGATGAGTTTGGTTAAGTCCAGGACAGTGTATGTGAGCGCTGCAGCAGTCTTTGGCCTTGCCCTTAACACTCTCATTGGTTAACGCCTACTGCATTAACGCGCAATAAAATCATTGTCACCATTTATTAATTAGTAAAGTAATGACACTAATAATCACCAGAGAAAGCAGTCTAAATACCTCTGAAAGGCTTTGGTTTAGCGAGGAAACTGATCAACAAGAACAGCGTAGTGTCTCTGCAGCAAGGCATCTGTCTCAACTTTTATTGATTTATGCAAATGATCTACAAGGTCGGCGGCTTTTTTAGACCTGGTCTATGGAGATGATAAAACTAAAGTATCCAACCTAAACTGCTTTATTTGAACTCTGAGGGTAATGCACTATGCTGCTGCTGATTTGCTATGGTTGTTTTCTATTGACAAAGAATTATAATAATAAATTAAAGCCGCAAGCGGCGACAAAAGCCCTCGCCTCCCCTGAGACCGCGGAGACACATGCACTCGGAGGATTGCATTTCGTGCCTTAAAGCGTAAACTTCACGGTAATGTCAAATAACCGGGCCTGTGCTACTGCTGGGGCCTGCTACACCACCTTGTAATTTAGAGTTAAAGGTCTCCACAATCCCTGGTTTTCCTGGGAGCTGTCTGAACCTTTGGAAATAATAGATTATGCTTGGGCTAAGGCGAGAAAAACAAAGTACTGTTTTTAAAAAGAGAGGTGTATTCTAAGTCGGTTCCATCCATCTTCTACCGCTTATCCGGGGCCGGGTCGCGGGGGCAGCAGTCTAAGCAGAGACGCCCAGACTTCCCTCTCCCCAGACACTTCCTCCAGCTCTTCTGGCGTTCCCAGGCCAGCCGAGAGACATAGTCCCTCCAGCGTGTCCGGGTCTTCCCCGGGGTCTCCTCCCGGTGGGACATGCCCGAAACACCTCCCTAGGGAGGCGTCCAGGGGGCATCCGAAACAGATGCCCAAGCCACCTCAGCTGGCTCCTTTCGATGTGGAGGAGCAGCGGCTCTACTTTGAGCTCCTCCCAAGTGACCGAGCTCCTCACCTTATCTCTAAGGGAGCGCCCCGCCACCCTGCGGAGAAAGCCCATTTCGGCCGCTTGTATCCGGGATCTTGTTCTTTTGGTCATGACCCAAAGCTCATGACCATAGGTGAGAGTAGTCCTAAGTCGGTTCACATTTTCAATTCAAAATGGCCGCCTTCCCGTGTGTGATAGGGTGTGGTCCCCATTGGCTTTTTTGTTCATAAGCCCATGTTGGATGTGTGTACCAAGTTTCATTTGCCTACGACAAACTAAAATTTTCACTTCCCATTGACTTTTTCCACATATTTGGAACGTTGCTATGGCAACACATTTATAGATAGGGGGTGGTTGTCATTGGCTTTTATGCTCGTCATGACATAAGAGATGTGTGTACCAAATTTTATGTCTCTATGACAAACTAAATTCTTGGGTCCCATTATAAGTTTGTAGGGGGCGCTGGAGAGCCATTTCTAAAGATAACCCTTTTATTTACATATCTTTGTGTTCAGGTCATGAATGTGCACAAACGCCTTTTTGGGTCCGACTCGATCCGAGAAGGCGTTTGAGAGTTAAGAGATGTTTTATTTTCACAAAAATGGCCACCTCGTTACAGGCTTGCCACACCCATACCCGATAAGATATCAACAACAAAGTCACAACTTTAGTTGGCACACGTGTCTAGATGATACTCACCAAATTTGGGGCCATTTAGATTAAAACACAATGATTTGCATCTTTTTGCGCAAGGGGTGCGATTTTAGTGGCTGCGCGTTTCACCCCACATGGCGGACTTCCTGTTGAGTTTAGGGTGTGGCTGTCATAAACTTTTCTGTTTGCCCTGAGGTGTCCTATGGATGTACCAAGTTTCATTTTTCTACGTTGGAAAAAAGTTACTTTCACTTTCCATAGGCCCAATGTATTTTGACTTTTCTAGGGTTTGCCACTGAGTCATTTTTCATGTTTTTTTTTCGGGGACTTCAAATACATACATTTTTTGTCGAGCTTGAAGTCTGGCAAGTCAGTTATTTTTCACAATAGAGTGTAGTGCGGTGTTCCTGCGCTCACACACCTCTGATGACTGACCTTATCACTCAGTCACTTCTGCAAACACCAGACAGCACAATCTTTGGCTAATAAAAAGCTGGTGGGGTAATATTTGCTGTTAGGTACGATAAGGTTTACCATACACAGGAGAATCGAGCTCTACTTTCAAACCTTTGCTGTCGGCCTGGAATGAATTCAGGGGTTGTTTCACACTTGTCACGATGCATCTTTTGCTGACAACTCGACTTACACTAACAACATGACTCTAACTAGAGTTAGATATTAAGAAAATGTTTGTTATAATTAAAAAATACATTGTTTTCTTCTGCTGTCTAATTTTAAATAAAGTTAAGATTCAAATTCATTAGTATGTTTGTAAGTGCTAACTGAGTGAAAGTGAAGATGAAGAGTGTAAGATCTGGGTTCTGTGTGGACAAAGAGAATGTAGTAACTGGTGGATAGTTGTTCCAGAACTGGCCAGGCTCTGAGAAAGCAGTAGAACGTTCCTGTTTTTATCCAAAACAGTGTGTCCACTAAGCATTCATCCTCTGAGGCTGGACAGTTACTGTTCTGTGTCAGTCTGTACAGCCAAACCTTAAAGAGCTTTTTTAAAGCTCTGTGGGAAAAAGAACTAATGAGATGTATGGCGAGCAGAATTACATTTTATTTTTTAGATGTGTGGCTCTCTCTCTCTCTCTCAGTGGAAAGTAATAATGTATGTGATGAGAAAGTGCCTCTTCTGAGAGCAGATCCAGAGTTTCATTGTGAACTCGAGCCAGGGCAGGTCTGTAACATGCTGCTGCTTTTCAGAAACAAACAGGCCCAGTATCCATTATTTTAGTGGATTCAAAGAACCCTGTGAAGCGGTGACATCACACGCTGCAGTTCTCTGATACAAGCTCCTCATATTAACAACAATGCATAGACAAATGGAGTGAGTGTATTTCAGCTGTAAGGATTGTTCTGCTTTATGACCAGTGGAAACAGTATAAAGCTCAAGTGCTACAGTGCTCTTTTGTTTGCACAGATTCATGCTTGCATGAGCTCAAACTGTTTTCCTTTGATATACATGAAACAAAAATGTATAAATGACTTGAGTCCAATGTTTATAACGCAGAGTATAACAGAAGAAGAAACAGACAAAGTCTGACGTGGTGTTAACCATTAGCAGATTAGCTTTTCAGATTTTAGCAGAGCACCCTCAAACTGTGTGTTAAATGAATCTGTTTATTATCCATTTCTACAATGGTAGAGTCTCCATTTGAAAGTCTTTGATGAAGTCCGTGTTTAAATGTGGCTCCCCTCTGGGAGACATGCAATGGATGTCCAGGTCAAAAAGTTTGAATGGAAGTCAAATGTTAAAGCCAGCTTTAAGGAAGAGAGGCTGACTTTCAAAAAACAAGGTCCGGGCAGGTGCTGCTGTAGCTCTAAAGACACTTTATATGATGCTAAGGAAAAAGAGAAAGCTTTAGCTCGATAGGGTTAGGGCTTAGTAAAAGACAGTTGATAATAATGACTGATGAGGAATGCACTTGTGGACCTGAAAAGGGAATCTTTTGTCAGCTGGAATACGTGTGTTCAATCTACAGCCAGCAAAGTTTGCATTAAGAAAGCCAAATGTCCTGAATGCTTTTTTATTGAAAGAAATGCTGACAGGAGTTGTCAGAGGCCAAGTGCTGTTTATTGACAGTTGCTGTGTTCTATATATTTCTATATTTCTGGAGTATATATAATGGTAAATGGCATTGATTTTTTTGAAGTGCTTTTCCACCTCAAAGCACTTTACATCAAGCTTCCATTCACCCATTCACACACATCCATTCACCGGTGTTACAGCTGGAACACCACCTGAGGCAAGGTGGGTTAAGTGTCTTGCCTAAAGACACAATGAGAGGGAATCAAACCTTCTGGTTATAGATAATTCTCGCCTCTGGATTCCTGTGGTTGTTTTGAAACACAGCCTTCTTTTGTGCCATCTCTTGTTTAAAAGTCTTTCGTATTCTTCCAACTTCACTTTAATGGCATGCCCTGTCTTCTCTTTGCAGGATATTGCTGAAAATGCAAACTTCAACTGCCTCACCTGTGACCAACACTACAGTCACCACAAATACAAGCACCTCCAAGTCCAGAGAACAAATCCTCATTCAGAGTAAGGATGCCTCAGTGGGAGACAGATAACTTTCATTCATATCTGCTCTTTGTGTGATTAGTAAGTGTAGATTTCAAATAAAAGGCTTAGATAAGCCCAGCCTCATAAATAATAAAATGTTGTGTCATGCAGTCCAATCAATTATAGGAGTGGCTTTAAATACAGTGGGGATCGAAAGTTTGGGGTAAAATTTTTTATTAATGTGCATAAAGACGCCAAGAAAAGATGGAAAAATCTCCAAAAGGCATCAAATGACAGATTAGACATCCTTATAATAAGTACAAAAAAGTTAGATTTTATTTCCATCATTTACTGTCAGATCCACTCCGTCTCTCTCAGGGATCCGCTCCACTTTCCTTCTCTCTCCTTCATCTCATCACTGCCACCTGTCCCAAGCACCTGTAACCTATTACCATCAGTGAGGTATTTAAACCTCTCCTGTCCACCTCTTCCCTGCCAGATCGTTCAGCATACTCTGTGTGAATGTTTCCAGCGTTTGTTCCAGCTCTTGTTTCAGCCCTCTCTCCAGCCTTTGCTCCAGGTCTCAGGTTTGGACTTCAACTCTCAGCCCAGCTTCCCAGCTTGGTCCCAGTCACCGGCTCGGCTCAAGGCTTCGGCGCAGCTCCACGGCTCATTCCAACTCTCAGCCCAGCTCTCCAGCTTGGTCTCCAGTCACCGGCTCGGCACCAGGTCCCGGTAAGCTTCACGGCTCAACTCCAACTCTCAGCCCATCTCTCCAGCTTGATCCCCGTCACCGTCTCGGCTCCAATCCTCATTGCCACTCTACAGCTCCACTCCAGATCTGGGTCCAACTCCTCGGCTTGGTTCCAGTTCAGGACTTCACTTCAGCCATCAGCGATGTTACTCAGCACGGACTACAGACTCAGATCCCATATCCAGCTTCCTATCTCTATCTGTACTTTAATAAAGTATCACTTACCTTCACTGTCTTGTGCGCATTTGAGTCCTCAGTCCCGCATTACATTTACACATTCAAAATAACAGAAAACAAAAAAATGGTGTCTGCAAAAGTTTGGGCACCCTGCAGAGTTAATACCTTGTACTGCCCCCTTTGGCAAGCTAGGACCTGACAGTGTCATGGATTGTTCACAATCATCGTCTGGATAGACCAGGTGATGTCAATCTCAAAGGTTTTAAATGCCCAGACTCATCTGACCTTGCCCCAACAATCAGCACCATGGGTTCTTCTAAGCAGTTGTCTAGAAAACTAAAACTGAAAATAGTTGACGCTCACAAAGCAGGAAAAGGCTATAAAAAGATAGCAAAGCGTTTTCAGATGCCAATATCCTCTGTTCGGAATGTAATTAAGAAATGGCAGTTATCAGGAACAGTGGAAGTTAAAGCAAGATCTGGAAGACCAAGAAAAATATCAGACAGAACGGCTCGCAGGATTGTGAGAAAAGTAAGTCAAAACCCACGTTTGACTGCACGATCCCTCCAGAAAGATCTGGCAAACACTGGAGTTGTGGTACACTATTCCACTATAAAGAGATACTTGTACAAATATGGACTTCATGGAAGAGTCATCAGAAGAAAACCTCTTCTACGCCCTCAACACAAAAATCAGCGTTTGAAGTTTGCAAATGAACATATAGACAAGCCTGATGCATTTTGGAAACAAGTTCTGTGGACCGATGAGTTTAAAATAGAACTTTTTGGCCGGAATGAGCAAAGATATGTTTGGAGAAGAAAGGGCACAGAATTTAATGAAAAGAACCTCTGTCCAACTGTTAAGTATGGGGGTGGATCGATCATGGTATGGGGTTGTATTGCAGCCAGTGGCACAGGGAACATTTCACGAGTAGAAGGAAAAATGGATTCAATAAAATTTCAGCAAATTTTGGATGCTAACTTGATGCCATCTGTGAAAAAGCTGAAGTTAAAGAGAGGATGGCTTCTACAAATGGATAATGATCCTAAACACACCTCAAAATCCACAGTGGATTATATCAAGAGAAATAAACTAAAGGTTTTGCCATGGCCTTCACAATCTCCTGAACTCAACATAATTGAAAGTCTATGGATAGACTTTAAAAGAGCAGTGCGTGACAGACAGCCCAGAAATCTCAAAGAACTGGAAGACTTTTGTAAGGAAGAAATGAGCAAAGATACCTCAAACAACAACTGAAAGACTCTTGGCTAGTTACAAAAAGTGTTTACAAGCTGTGATACTTGCCAAAGGGGGCAGTACAAGGTATTAACTCTGCGGGGTGCCCAAACTTTTGCAGACACCATTTTTTTGTTTTCTGTTATTTTGAAAGTGTAAATGATGGAAATAAAATATAACTTTTTTGACTTATTATAAGGATGTCTAATCTGTCTAATTTGATGCCTTTTGGAGATTTTTCCATCTTTTCTTGTCGTCTTTGTGCTCATTAATAAATAATTTTACCTGGTTGCTAAGCTACCAAACACAGGTTAAATAAATCTTCATGATTTCAAACATTGTTCACATGTGTCTTTCAGGTTCTGGGGCCATGATTGCAGTCATTGTTGTTGGTATAATAATTATTCTGACTGTTCTACTCATCATCCTTAAAACGTACAACCGGTAAGGCCACATTTCCCACATGAAATATTTATATATATATAAACTTTGTCCTTCACCCTCCGCGGGTGGTCTCTCATCCTTCGAGCTCGGGTCCTCTACCAGAGGCCTGGGAGCTTGAGGGTTCTGCGCAGTATCTTTGCTGTTCCTAGTACTGCACTTTTCTGGACCGAGATGTCTGGTGTTCTTCCAGGGATCTGCTGTAGCCACTCTTCCAGTTTGGGGGTTACTGCCCCGAGTGCTCCGATGACCACAGGCACCACTGTCGCCTTCACCTTCCAAGCCTTTTCCAGCTCTTCTCTGAGCCCTTGGTATTTCTCTAGTTTCTCATGTTCCTTTTTCCTGATGTTGCAATCACTTGGTATTGCAACGTCAACCACAACGCCTTCCTCTGCTGTTTGTCCACCACCACAATGTCTGGTTGGTTCGCCATTACCATTCTGTCAGTCTGAATCTGGAAGTCCCACAGGATCTTGGCTCGGTCATTCTCTACCACCTTTGGGGGTGTTTCCCACTTTGACCTCGGGGTTTCCAGTCCATACTCCGTACAGATGTTCCTGTACACTATGCCAGCCACTTGGTTATGGCGCTCCATGTATGCTTTCCTGCCAGCATCTTACACCCTGCAGTTAAGTGTTGGATTGTCTCAGGCCTGTTTGCACAGCCTACACCTTGGGTCTTGTCTGGTGTGGTAGATTTGGGCCTCTATTGCTCTGGTGCTCACGGCCTGCTCCTGTGCAGCCATGATGAGTGCCTCTGTGCTGTCCTTTAGTCCGGCCCGTTCTAGCCATTGGTAGGATTTCTTGATATCAGCCACTTCAGTTATGTTCCGGTGGTACATCCCATGTAGGGGTTTGTTCTCCCATGATGGTCCCTCCTCCAGCTCCTCTTCCTCTGTTCCCCATTGCCTGAGACATTCACTGAGCACGTCATCTGTTGGGGCCTTATCTTTGATGTACTTGTGGATCTTGGATGTTTCATCCTGGATAGTGGCTCTCACACTCACTAGTCCACGGCCGCCTTCTTTACGGCTAGCGTACAGTCTCAGGGTGCTGGATTTGGGGTGGAACCCTCCATGCATGGTGAGGAGCTTTCGTGTCTTAACGTCTGTGATCTGTATCTCTTCCTTTGGCCACCTTATTATTCCCGCAGGGTATCTGATCACTGGCAGGGCGTAGCTGTTTATTGCCCGTGCCTTGTTCTTGCCATTGAGCTGACTTCTTAGGACTTGCCTTACTCGTTGGAGGTATTTGGCAGTTGCTGTTTTCCTTGTTACCTCTTCGAGGTTGCCATTTGCCTGTGGTATTCCAAGGTACTTGTAACCATCCTCAATGTCTGCTATTGTTCCTTCTGGGAGCGAGACCCTTCTGTGTGGACTACCTTCCTCTCTTTGTCACCATTCGACTACACTTCTCAAGCCCGAATGACATCCCAATGTCAGAGCTGTAGATCCTGGTGGTGTGGATCAGTGAGTCGATGTCCCGCTCACTCTTAGCGTATAGCTTGATGTCATCCATGTAGAGGAGGTGACTGATGGTGGCCCCATTCCTGAGTCGGTATCCATAGCCAGTCTTGTCGATTATTTGGCTGAGGGGTTCAGGCCTATGCAGAACAGCAGTGGGGATAGAGCATCTCCTTGGTATATGCCACATTTGATGGATACTTGTGCAAGTGGCTTGCCATTGGCCTCAAGGGTGGTTTTCCACAGCCTCATTGAGTTTGCAATGAAGTCTCTTAGAGTCCTGTTGATGTTGTACATCTCCAAGCATTCAGTGATCCATGTGTGTGGCATTGAGTCATATGCTTTCTTGTAATCAATCCAGGCAGTGCACAGGTTGGTGTGTCGGGTTCTGCAGTCTTGGGTGACAGTTCTGTCAACCAGGAGTTGGTGTTTAGCTCCTCTGGTTTCTTTGCCGATGCCCTTCTGTGCTTTGCTCATGTATTGATCCATGTGCCCACTTATCTTAGCCGCAATGATGCCTGACATGAGCTTCCACGTTGTGGGGAGACAGGTTATTGGCCGATAGTTGGATGGGACTGTACCCTTTGTGGGATCCTTCAGGATCAGGATTGTACGCCCTTCTGTAAGCCATTCAGGGTGCGTCCCATCCCTTAGCAGCTGGTTCATTTGTGCTGCAAGGCGCTCGTGGAGTGCAGTGAGCTTCTTTAGCCAGTAGGTGTGGATCCTGTCAGGGCCCGGTGCTGTCCAGTTTTTCATACCTGAGAGTCTTTCTTGGATGTCTGCCGCTGTGATGGTAACTGGATTCTGTTCAGGGAGGTTGCTGTGGTCCTCTCTCAGAGCCACCAGCCACTGTGCAGCTCATTGGTTTCAGTGATGGTTGTGGTAGGGATCGCACTCAATGCTGCATTCACATCTTCTAGGAGACTTTCTGATGGTACTTCACTTAGCCGTTGTAATTGGCGTCGGGGTTGCCTTGCATTCATTCTCGCCATGATCTTGTCTTTCAGGTCAGTCGCTGCCTCGTTCAGCGTTATTGTTGGGGCTTCATACCCAATCCCGGTTGAGAGCCTGTTGGCTCCCCTCTGACCTTGCGTCCTGGCTCCCCCTTGCCGTAGCATTTGTGTTGTATCTCGTCAATCTCAAGTTGTGATAGCAGCTGCCGCTTGTGGATGTTGGAACACTGAGCTACTAGTTGCTTCGATGTAAGCCTGGATTGTGGGTTTCGTAGTAACCATTCATCCCACATTCTCTTCATGTAACCCCTCTGACTAGGGTTACTGGAGTAGTAGCATTCCAACAGAGCCTTGTTATCGCATCTCGCCCATCTCCGTCTTGTTCCAGTAGCCCATTTGTCATCAAGTTGCTCTGGTTCCCCAACACCTGACGCAGACCTTGTTTGGCCGGGCGTCGTCTGATCCGGCTTCTCATAGCATTTATTGTCTCTCATCATCATTATGAGGTAGGCAGTAGCGAAGGGTCTTGCCTAAGGACCCACACTGGATAGCACCCCGAGGGGGATTTGAACCTGGGTCCCCCGTGTGAAAGGCCATGTACACATATATATATATATATACATATATATATATATATATATACATACATATATATATATATATACATATATATATATATATATACATATATATATATATATATATAAACTTTGTCCTTCACCCTCCATGGTGGTCTCTCATCCTTCGAGCTCGGGTCCTCTACCAGAGGCCTGGGAGCTTGAGGGTTCTGCGCAGTATCTTTGCTGTTCCTAGTATTGCACTTTTCTGGACCGAGATGTCTGGTGTTCTTCCAGGGATCTGCTGTAGCCACTCTTCCAGTTTGGGGTTACTGCCCGAGTGCTCCGATGACCACAGGCACCACTGTCGCCTTCACCTTCCAAGCCTTTTCCAGCTCTTCTCTGAGGCCTTGGTATTTCTCTAGTTTCTCATGTTCCTTTTTCCTGATGTTGCAATCACTTGGTATTGCAACGTCAACCACAACGGCCTTCCTCTGCTGTTTGTCCTCCACCACAATGTCTGGTTGGTTCGCCATTAACATTCTGTCAGTCTGAATCTGGAAGTCCCACAGGATCTTGGCTCGGTCATTCTCTACCACCTTTGGGGGTGTTTCCCACTTTGACCTCGGGGTTTCCAGTCCATACTCCGTACAGATGTTCCTGTACACTATGCCAGCCACTTGGTTATGGTGCTCCATGTATGCTTTCCTGCCAGCATCTTACACCCTGCAGTTAAGTGTTGGATTGTCTCAGGGGCCTGTTTGCACAGCCTACACCTTGGGTCTTGTCTGGTGTGGTAGATTTGGGCCTCTATTGCTCTGGTGCTCACGGCCTGCTCCTGTGCAGCCATGATGAGTGCCTCTGTGCTGTCCTTTAGTCCGGCCCGTTCTAGCCATTGGTAGGATTTCTTGATATCAGCCACTTCAGTTATGTTCCGGTGGTACATCCCATGTAGGGGTTTGTTCTCCCATGATGGTCCCTCCTCCAGCTCCTCTTCCTCTGTTCCCCATTGCCTGAGACATTCACTGAGCACGTCATCTGTTGGGGCCTTATCTTTGATGTACTTGTGGATCTTGGATGTTTCATCCTGGATAGTGGCTCTCACACTCACTAGTCCACGGCCTTCTTTACGGCTAGCGTACAGTCTCAGGGTGCTGGATTTGGGGTGGAACCCTCCATGCATGGTGAGGAGCTTTCGTGTCTTAACGTCTGTGATCTGTATCTCTTCCTTTGGCCACCTTATTATTCCCGCAGGGTATCTGATCACTGGCAGGGCGTAGCTGTTTATTGCCCGTGCCTTGTTCTTGCCATTGAGCTGACTTCTTAGGACTTGCCTTACTCGTTGGAGGTATTTGGCAGTTGCTGTTTTCCTTGTTACCTCTTCGAGGTTGCCATTTGCCTGTGGTATTCCAAGGTACTTGTAACCATCCTCAATGTCTGCTATTGTTCCTTCTGGGAGCGAGACCCCTTCTGTGTGGACTACCTTCCCTCTCTTTGTCACCATTCGACTACACTTCTCAAGCCCGAATGACATCCCAATGTCAGAGCTGTAGATCCTGGTGGTGTGGATCAGTGAGTCGATGTCCCGCTCACTCTTAGCGTATAGCTTGATGTCATCCATGTAGAGGAGGTGACTGATGGTGGCCCCATTCCTGAGTCGGTATCCATAGCCAGTCTTGTCGATTATTTGGCTGAGGGTTCAGGCCTATGCAGAACAGCAGTGGGGATAGAGCATCTCCTTGGTATATGCCACATTTGATGGATACTTGTGCAAGTGGCTTGCCATTGGCCTCAAGGGTGGTTTTCCACAGCCTCATTGAGTTTGCAATGAAGTCTCTTAGAGTCCTGTTGATGTTGTACATCTCCAAGCATTCAGTGATCCATGTGTGTGGCATTGAGTCATATGCTTTCTTGTAATCAATCCAGGCAGTGCACAGGTTGGTGTGTCGGGTTCTGCAGTCTTGGGTGACTGTTCTGTCAACCAGGAGTTGGTGTTTAGCTCCTCTGGTTTCTTTGCCGATGCCCTTCTGTGCTTTGCTCATGTATTGATCCATGTGCCCACTTATCTTAGCGCAATGATGCCTGACATGAGCTTCCATGTTGTGGGAGACAGGTTATTGGCCGATAGTTGGATGGGACTGTACCCTTTGTGGGATCCTTCAGGATCAGGATTATGCGCCCTTCTGTAAGCCATTCAGGGTGCGTCCCATCCCTTAGCAGCTGGTTCATTTGTGCTGCAAGGCGCTCGTGGAGTGCAGTGAGCTTCTTTAGCCAGTAGGTGTGGATCCTGTCAGGGCCCGGTGCTGTCAGTTTTTCATACCTGAGAGTCTTTCTTGGATGTCTGCCGCTGTGATGGTAACTGGATTCTGTTCAGGAGGTTGCTGTGGTCCTCTCTCAGAGCCACCAGCCACTGTGCATCGCTGTTGTGTGATGCCTCCCTCTCCCATATACTTTTCCAGTATTGTTCAGTTTCCAGCCTTGGAGGGTCTGCTCTGCTGTTATTACCCTGCCATTGAGCTTACACTTTTGCAGGTTGAGTTGCGAACAGCCGGTTTATTCTTCTGGCTTCGTTCTCTCTTGTGTACCTCTTTAGGCGGCTGGCCAAGGCTTGGAGCCTTTGTTTGGCAGTTTCAAGTGCTTCAGGTATGGGCATCTGGTTGTACCTCTTGGGTACCGGTTTTCTCATTGCACCTTTCTTGGCCTCTGTCAGTTGGCTTACTTCTCTACGTGTCTGCTTGATCTTAGCCTCCAGCCTTTGTTTCCATGGTGGGTACTGTTTCTCATGGCTCCAATGGTTGCTCTTATAGCCAAGCATCTGGAGGATCACTGCTGCGGAGGTGTATAGCAGCTCTTTGGTTTCAGTGATGGATGTGGTAGGGATCGCACTCAATGCTGCATTCACATCTTCTAGGAGACTTTCTGATGGTACTTCACTTAGCCGTTGTAATTGGCGTCGGGGTTGCCTTGCATTCATTCTCGCCATGATCTTGTCTTTCAGGTCAGTCGCTGCCTCGTTCAGCGTTATTTCAATTGTTGGGGCTTCATACCCAATCTCCGGTTGGGGAGCACCTGTTGGCTCCCCTCTGACCTTGCGTCCTGGCTCCCCTTGCGTAGCATTTTTGTGTTGTATCTTGTCAATCTCAAGTTGTGATAGCAGCTGCCGCTTGTGGATGTTGGAACACTGAGCTACTAGTTGCTTCGATGTAAGCCTGGATTGTGGGTTTCGTAGTAACCATTCATCCCACATTCTCTTCATGTAACCCCTCTGACTAGGGTTACTGGAGTAGTAGCATTCCAACAGAGCCTTGTTATCGCATCTCGCCCATCTCCGTCTATATGTATATACGTATATACATATATACATATATATATATATATATATATATATATATATATATATATATATATATATATATATATATATATGTATATATGTGTGTATGCAACATGTTTTTCTTGTGGGCAGGCGGACACACAGTTTGAGAGTCCTCGGGGCCTCGTCTAAACCACGTCCAAAGATGTCACAATCCACAGTCCAGAGCAGCCTGCCCCTTACCCCTGTGGCCATCAGCTCAGTGTCGCACAGCATCTCTATCTCTGAGCCACCTTTAGAGAACGGATTCCAATCCCCCTAAGTGGAGCTGAGGAGTGCGGAAGAAAACCATCTGGAGCAATTCAGTGCCACCACCAGCTCCAGCATCATCCCCGTCCATGAGCTCTCTTCAGTAGAGAACACGTAGCTGGAGCAGTGCTGTTGCTAAGCCCAGCTGTAGAACTGCACACGGACGGAATTTTCATAATTTGACAATTTGAAAATAAAACAGAAATGTGAGATGAAAGTGAATCCAAATGGTCAGAGTAGTTGAGTTTAAAGAACTTCAAAGTTTCGACTTCCTAAATCTAGAAAGTGCAAAGCTGTCACAAGGGGTGCTAACAGCTTGTGGAATTTGCATGTTCTACTTGTGCTCAGGTGGGTGGATAATAAAGATCTTTTTAACCCTTTAAATCCGAAAATGCTCCAAAAGCACATGTCCACAGTAAATTAACTATATCTCTGCAACTACAAGGTGTATTTCAATAATTCTGGTGTCAAAATGAAGGGGGCATTTGTGAGATTTCCCAGAAGGGAAAATTTTCAATGTTAAAGTTAAAACAGTTGTTATGTGCCTTATGGTTTATACTTATGCATAGTTTATAATCAAGTAAGAGATGTTATATTAATATTCTAGAATTAATATTCTAGAAACATGTTAATGTAAAATAGACAACATAATGTCAGTGTGTATGGTTTGAACCATTATTAGTTTAATGCACACACACATGCATACACACACACACACACACACACACACACACACACACACACACACATACACACACACACACACACACACACACACACACACACACACACACATACACACACACATGCATACACAAGCACACACATGTCTTTTTGCCTTTATTGAAAGTAGACTGACAAGAAAAAGGGTGAAAGAGCGAAAGAGAGGGGGATGACATTGGGCCAATGACCTGTCTGAGATCCAAACTGGGTTTTCTGTGTTCTTGCGTAGTTTTTTGTATTTGCAGGTGCTCTGCCAACCAACTGAGCCAGGGGGACACCCCAATAAGATCTTTTCATTAAAAATATAAAAACCTACAAATGTTTGGGTGGTTTTAGTTAAAGCAGACACAGTTTTTTCATTTGTGTCATTTTGACAAAGATCAGATCACATTTGATGGTGATTTTATGCAGAAATGTGAGAAATTCCAAAGGCTTCAGATACTTTTTCATGCCTTTTATTAATGTGTTCCATAGGTTTTGAAATAAATCTTACCTTGAACTCACCTGATCAAACTCTGCTGCTTCTCTTGGCCGTTTGGGTTTAAACTGGCTCAGCAGTATCACAGCGCACAATTTGTTCATGTTGCTTGTTTAGATTTGAAGCTTTTGTCATTTCATGTTTTTCCCATCTGCCCCAAAAACGTCTGTTTCTAGTTTTAGGCTGATGCAGAAAATATGAAAACTGTAAATGAGCTAGTAACTCTTTCCTATATATTCTTTTTACACTGCAGATTCTTAGATTCTTGGAGAGCTAATGTATTTGTCCTGTGCCCAAAGATGGTCCGTGTACTAAGTATAATTCATTTATGTCCAGATGTGCTCATAAGTTTACATACCCTGGCAGAAGTTGTGATTTATTGGCGATTTCTATATGAATATGAATATAACTAATAAAGATAACAAAAAAAAAAAAAAAAATTTTTGGCCTGATAACATACACACAAGTTGACACAAACTGATTTAAATGGCTACTAAAGGTAACCATCCTCACCTATGACCTATGACCCTTGTAATCAGTGTGTGTTTATAAAAGGACAGTGAGTTTCTGGACTCCTGACTGACCCTTCATCTTTCATCCAATGCTGCACTGACATTTCTGTTTGAGTCATGGGAAAAGCAAAACAATGGTCAAAGGGTAAAAGGTAATTGAACTGTATAAAACAGGATGGGTTATAAAAAGATATCCAAGGAATTGAGAATGCCAGTCAGCAGGGTTAAAAATGAGGCATAGACCAACAAAAATTTCAGCCACAGCTGCCAGGAAAATTGTTCGGGATGCAAAGAAAAACCCACAAATAACTGAAATACAGGACTCTCTGAAAAAAAGTGGTGTGGCTGTTTCAAGATGCACAATAACGATTAGCACTGTGAAATAACAGCGAATATTGCGTTGTAGAAACCTACATATTTTGTTTGGTGTTTAAAAAGGTGTCATTTTTAGACTATAGCTACCACATTACACAAAATATAATTATAACAAATATGCAATCCTCTGACCAAGAATCAGATTTCAAATTTCACGTTATTTCTATTCTCTGTCATTTTACCAGTTGTGACATGAAAGCTTTGTTGTAGACTATATTTAATGATAGAAATGTGGTTGTCAATTTCCTGAAGCCATTGGCTGGTGTGAGCTTGGAAAATGTAACTGTTTTTAAACTTGTACACATTGACTGTAAATATCATTTGTTTTGTTGATGTCATGTATGTTTTTTAAATTGTATGTAATGCTGTTGTCTTGGTCAGGTCACTCTTGAAAAAGAGATTTTTTATCTCAATGAGTCTTTTATCTGGTTAAATAAAGGTTAAATAAATAAATAAATAAATAAATAATTGGATGCATCACTTTCATTTATTCATTTTCTTCCGCTCAGTCCTGTTAGATGGGGTACACCCTGGACAATGGCCAGTTGGTTGAGACACAGACAACCATTCACTCTCACATTCTTTATTTAGTAGTTACACTTTAGATGCATGTACAGAAATGGCACAAATATTTGTAGAACAATTTGGAGATATGTCAATATTGTTCAGGGATCCATGTTTCTTCATAAAGTCAATCCAATCAAAAATTCAATAACCTGTTAGGCTTTTAAGTGTTGTTGATGTAAAAATTAAAGATGTACTCAAATATGATCCGCTCATCAAGGCAAGGCAAGGCAAGGTAATTTTATTTATATAGCACAATTCATACACTGGGTAACTCAAAGTGCTTTACAGGAATAAAAGACAATTTACAAGATTTAGATTAAGAAACATAAGAAAAAAAAAAAACATTTTAAAAAGAAGAGTGCAGATAAAAGAAAAAACAAACACTTTAAGTTGTAGTGTAGGCGAGCTAAAGAGGAAGGTTTTAACCTCCTTGAACATTGTTAAAGTTGAGGCTGTTCCAGGTTTTTGCTGCATGAAACTTAAACGCTGCTTCACCCTGTTTAGTTCTAACTCTGGGCACGAGCAGAAGGCCTGTCCCAGATGTTCTCAGAGTCCGAGGAGGTTCATAAGTAACTAGCATGTCAGAGATATATTCTGGTGCTAAACCATTTAGAGACTTGTAAACCAGAAGTGCTGTTTTAAAGTCTATTCTCTGAGAAACAGGAAGCCAGTGCAGAGATTTTAAAACTGGACTGATGTGGTTGTACTTCCTGGTTTTGGTTAGAACCCGAGCAGCCGCGTTCTGAATAAGCTGCAGCTGTCTTAACCCTCGTTTTGAGAGACCAGTGAGCAGGCCGTTACAGTAATCTAACCTGCTGGAGATAAAAGCATGGATAAGTTTCTCTAAGTCTGGTTGAGACATCATCCTTTTGACTCTGGAAATGTTTTTAAGGTGATAAAATGCAGATGATGTAATTGACTTAATGTGACTGTGGAAACTCAAGTCTGAGTCCATGATGACCCCTAGATTTCTAACCTGATTTTTAGATTTTAGAGAAAGAGACGAGAGGTGACTGCTGACACTTTCTCTTTGTTTCTGTGGCCCAAAGATGATTAGTTCAGTCTTGTTTCTGTTCAGTTGGAGAAAATTATTTTGCATCCACGTGTCAATCTGTTCGATGCAGTGACACAGTGAATGTTGGTCCATTTTCACCTGCTGTGAGTGAAATGTAAATCTGAGTGTCATCTGCATAATTATGGTAGGATACTCCACAGCTGCGTATTAACTGGCCTAAAGGAAGCATGTAGAGATTGAATAATAGAGGTCCCAAGATAGACCCCTGTGGAACCCCACATGTCAGGGCCATTTGGTCTGACACACAGTTACCAACCGAAACAAAGTACTTCCTGTCTTCAAGATAGGACTGAAACCATTTAAGGGCAGTTCCAGTGATACCTATCCATTCCTCTAATCTTTGTGTCAGGATTTCATGGTCCACTGTATAATGTAATATAATAATATTGTGTAACTTTACTTGTAAGCTAATTGTATTTCATTATTGTATAGAGTATATGTTCTTGTTAGTGCCTGCCCCCACATTTGTACACATCCAGAAAATACTTTGTGTACATCTTTAATTTTTACATCAATAACACTTGGCCTAACAGGTTTGTGAACTTTTGATTTGATTGACTTTATGAAGAAACATTTGTTGCTCAACAAATGGGCTTTGTGTCAGTTCTCTCCGCCCAAACACATGCATCTAAAGTGTCCCCAGTGAATGAGTGTGAGAGTAAATTGTAGTCTGTGTCTTGACCAACTGGCCATTGTCAGGGTGTACACAGCCTCAAGCTCAAAGTTGGGAAATCACCCGCGACTCCTAACGCAACTAAGCACATGAAAATGAATGATGGTCTAACAAAAAAATATTTTTTTTTAATTGAAAGAAGTGGTTTCCTTTCAACATAAAAGCTTTAGGCTACACGATTAGCGCTGCGGAATAACTGCATTTAAAGGTAATCAAAAAGGAGTAGGCCTAGCCTACATATTTTCACATGTTTGGTGCTTATCAGTTGTCATTACTATAGCTACAAGGCTACCATTACACAAACTATAATTATAACAAATACTGTATATGAGCTGCTGACCCAGAATCTAATTTCACATTATTTCTATTCTGGCATTTCACCAGATGTGACATGACAGCTCTGTTGTACACTATATATATATATATATATATATATATATATATATATATATATATATATTTTTTTATAAAGTGCTTTTTCACCTAGTCGGCACTCAAAGTGCTTTACCAGTGTTACAGCTAGAAGCAATTGGAGGCAAGGTGGGTTAAGTGTCTTGCCCAAGGACACAAGGACAGTATGTGTGGGAGAGCGGGATGCTATGCTATGTTTTTGGGATGTTTCGAGCGGGGATCTAACCGCCCACCCGCTGGTCGAAGGACGGCTGGTTGCTATAAAAATGACACATGATAAACACCAAACGTATGTTTTTATATTTTTTTTATTCCATTCCGCAGCGCTAATTCTTTAACGCTTTTATGTTGAAAGGAAGTGGTCTCTGTTTACAACGGCCAACCTCCTTTTCCTAAATTTGTTGTACAAAGTTGGAGAATGGTACAAGGAAATACCCTGAAAACGAGCATTTATATTTGTAAACTTGTACATACGTAAATGAATGTTACTTCTTACACGGACCGAGGGCATATATCAGAGGAAGTCGCATGATTGAGCCAACGTAAGACTGAAGGAAATGCCACTTCAAATCAGTAGAAAAACGGACACACACTCCCAAGTTTTCTTCAAAGCCTTTTCTGTAAATAAGCTCAACAGTGCGTGTCTGAGGTTAGACCCAGATCAGATCTGTGGTTATTCTATGTAAACTGTCAGAAATAACGACCTGTGACACCTCTGCGCACAAATTAATTGATCAAATTATGGCGCCTCTGCTGGTGATGTCTATTACAACCGCGTTGAACAGAACAGCGTTCATGCTACATTCAAGATCAACACCTGAACACAAACTGCTGCAGTTCAACACGTTTTATACAGATCTTCGAATATGTTTGAAGAAAATATTGACTTTATATCTGTGGAGGTTCTCAATCATCCAGGACACAATGAAGAAAAGGTTAAAGCAAAGGTGAAGACTTTATCAATTCTGAGATAAACTGGTAAGAGAGCTGAGCTCTGATTGGACCAGGCTATTCTGGTCTCATAGTCGTTAGATAAGTGATGAATGGTCTTCACCTTGAAACTTAAGTCCAGATGCCTTTGTTTCTTTATTGATTTCATGATACAACACACTGTTGTGTTTGGCTCAATAATCCAACGAAGCGTGTGTTCTTGAATGCGACTCTGCAAAGCACGGGTTACAGAATAATGGCGTCCTCAGGTGAGTTTTCATAAACCTATTACATCGCAACTTTAATTTTATAGCTATATATTTAAATATATTCCAGAAATAGAGTCAATATATCTTAAAGAGCCAACCACTAAAACGTTAGCTTGTGATTAAATAGCAGGTAGGCTATGCTATTGATCTTCTTGACGTTTTCCCCAATGGCTGCTAATGTAACTGGACTTTTCCCGTCCCTGTCCCGTGTCAGTGGAGCTGCTGGCCCTCCTGCTGGTGTCCGTGCTCTGGGGCTGCACCAACCCCATCCTAAAGAGATCCACGGAGGGCATAGAGAGTGTGACCAGGGGCAGCAGAGTTACCCAGCTTTTGGCCGAACTCAGGTTTCTTTTTTTGAACCTCAGTGTAAGCTAAATCACCGCATTATTTCTTTATTGAGGAAGTGCTAGACTGAACAACTTTCTAAATCGCCAGTTCGGTTTTTCTCCACAGTACCTTGGGCCATTCCTTCTGAACCAGAGTGGATCTGTAGTGTACTATTACACTCTGTCTACCACAGGTCAGCCTCTGCAGGCCAGCATTATTGAACCTTTCAGGACGTGTCTTAATTTACATTTTACATCTTATGGCAGTTACATAGGAGATTGTCCTGTTAACCAGTCTTTTTGTACTATAAGACAAGTTGGAAAACTGAATTGATACCTTAACCTTTTTTCTCTCCTAGAACTATCACTTGCTGTTCCTGTGACAAACTCTCTCACATTCCTTTGCACTTTACTAACTGGCAAGTTACTGGGTGAAGAATTCGGAGGTAAATGTGAGTCAACTGCTTTTTGATACAGATATAAACATGTACCCAAAGGACAACTGTTCATTTGAAAATGTTTTTCAACCTTTCCCTCTGCAGGGGCTGTTGTATCAATGTTTCTCACCATGACTGGGATCACCCTGTGTGTAATGAGCTCTATTGACTCCAGACCAGAGCCAGCTCTAACCCATAGACTGTAAATAAACATGGATGTCGTGTGCCCATTGCTCCAGCATTCACCGATATTGGCCTTACCAAAAGGAAATAAAATGGAGATTACATCCGGGCTTTTCTGCTGTTAATGCATAGAAAAACAATAGCACAAACGGATGTACTAATCAAAAATTCACCCAATCAGAGCCATCTTTGGTGGCGCTCTTACTCAAGACCCTTTTAAGAGGTTCCATGAGAGAGGCTTGCTTTACATTAATTATTGTAATAATGTTAATGTAAAAACATGAAACCAAACAATTTGTCAGCAACACAATAATCCACTGTTTTTATAATAAAAAATAAAAAAATTGGCAAAGTCTTCATTTCTTCAATGTTCTTGATACTGACAATCCGGTCATGCACACTACAACTGACAGTAGACTCTTGATTTACACAGACAAAATGTACATTTGCTCCGTAAAGTGAGATTACACTGGATTGTGCTGGATATGAGACTTTAAGTATAAGCAGTTCATGACCATGACCACACTGACTCCAAGTCAGGATGGATGAAGCCAGAGTTCACACTGAGGCAGACCTGCACATCTCCCAGCAGCTTGACTTTGACTTTATGATGATGCAACCTCCTTAATCATTCATTTGTCACAAGGTCCTCCTGGTAGAAATTGTGTTTTGCTGTACCTAAATTGGAATTCTGCTGGAAAAAAATAAAATAAAAACCATAAAAACTTCACTATTCCAATAAGAATGAATATACCCTCATTTATATGATATTATTATATAAAGAGATGGTTGCACCTTTTCTCCTTGAAACTTGCTTCTTTTTCCTTTTGAAGTGGACGAAGATGTTGACGCAGTGTGTTTCTGCTCCCCTTCCTTTTAAGTAAAGTGAGTTGCATATGACAGGCTGATTGTTCTTCAGAATGATGCAGATCTTTCTTGAAGTGCGTACCTGTGTTTCCTCAGGTTTTGCAGAATTTCGGACTACATTCTCAGCGTCTTTTATTGTCTCCTGTGCCTCATAATTTTTCAATGTCACTCCCTGTAAAAAAAACATTATAGCAGCAATGCGTTTGATTTTATTTAAGTGTACATCTCTTAGAAGCATATTAATAAATGTCACCTGATTATTGTTGTCCAGAATTTGGTCGGTGTCATTTAATTCCTCAGCCTCCACAGGTTCTGCCGCTCTCTAAGAGAAAAACTTATGCTTTGACAAAGTGACAAGAATTATTTTTGACAAAGACAGACACAAACTATGGCGACAGTAAAAATATGAATATATATACTGAACCTTCAGAAATTCATAAAATTGAAACTGCCAGATAAATACTTTGGACTACATATAAAGATGCAATTATGCCGACCTGGTCAGGAAGTTCAGTGGCTGTATTTTCATCCTCTGGTACCTCCTCAGCACCTCAAAGCTCCTCTCTCCTCCACCGGCCTGCTCTTTTAAACACACTAGGCCGAACTAGAACTAAATACAGACGTGGACAAAATTGTTGGTACCCTTCGGTCAATGAAAGAAAAGCTCACAATGGTCACAGAAAAAACTTTATTCTGACAAAAGTAATAATAAATAAAAATTCTATGAATGTTAACCAATGAAAGTCAGACATTGCTTTTCAAATGCTTCAACTGAATTATTTAAAAAAAATAAACTCATGGAACAGGCCTAGACAAAATTGTTGATACCCCTAACTTAATATTTTGTTGCACAACCTTTTGAGGCTATCACTGCAATCAGACGACTCCTGTAACTGTCAATGAGACTTCTGCACCTCTCAGCAGGTATTTTGGCCCACTCCTCATGAGCAAACTGCTCCAGTTGTTTCTGGTTTGAAGGGTGTCTTTTCCAGACGGCATGTTTCAGCTCCTTCCAAAGATGCTCAATAGGATTGAGGTCAGGGCTCATAGAAGGCCACTTTAGAATAGTCCAATGTTTTCCTCTTAACCATTCTTGGGTGTTTTTAGCTGTGTTTTGGGTCATTGTCCTGTTGCAAGACCCATGACCTGCGACTGAGACCAAGCTGTCTGACACTGGCCAGCACATTTCTCTCTAGAATCCCTTGATAGTCTTCAGATTTCATTGTACCCTGCACAGATTCAAGACACCCTGTGCCAGATGCAGCAAAGCAGCCCCAGAACATAACAGAGCCTCCTCCATGTTTGACAGTAGGGACAGTGTTCTTTTCTTGATATGCTTCATTTTTCCGTCTGTGAACATAGAGCTGATGTGCCATTTTTGTCTCATCTGTCCATAGGACATTCTCCCAGAAGCTTTGTGGCTTGTCAACATGTAGTTTGGCATATTCCAGTCTAGCTTTTTTATGATTTGTTTTCTACAATGGTGTCCTCCTTGGTCGTCTCCCATGTAGTCCACTTTGGCTCAAACAACGACGGATGGTGCGATCTGACACTGATGTTCCTTGAGCATGGAGTTCACCTTGGATCTCTTTAGAAGTCTTTCTGGGCTCTTTTGCTACCATTCGGATTATCCGTCTCTTTGATTTGTCATCAATTTTCCTCCTGCGGCCACATCCAGAGAGGTTGGCTACAGTCCCATGGATCTTAAATTTCTGAATAATATGTGCAACTGTAGTCACAGGAGGAGTCTAGCTGCTTGGAGATGGTCTTATAGCCTTTACCTTTATCATGCTTGTCTATAATTTTCTTTCTATTCTCCTGCAACAACTCTTTCCTTCTCTTCCTCTGGTCCATGTTGAGTGTGGTACACACCATGTCACCAGACAACACAGTGACTACCTGAAGCCCTATAAATAGGCCCACTGACTGATTACAAGATTGTACACACCTGTGATGCTAATTAGTGCACACACCTTGAATTAACATGTCCATTTGGTCACATTATTTACAGTCTTTTCTAAGGGTACCATCAATTTTGTCCAGGCCTGTTCCATGAGTTTATTTTTTTAAATAATTCCGTTTAAGCATGGTTGAAAAGCAATGTCTGCCTTTCATTGGTTAACATTCATATAATTTTTTATTTATTATTACTTTTGTCAGAATAAAGTTTTTTCTGTGACCATTGTGAGTTTTCTTTCATTGACCGAAGGGTACCAACAATTTTGTCCACGTGTGTAATACTTTGTGTGCCACCTTTTGCTGCGATTACAGCTGTAAGTCGCTTGGGGTATGTCTATGGATGGAGAGCATTTGTGAACAGCAGTTTTCAGTTCTTTCCACAGATTCTCGATTAGATTCAGGTCTGGACTTTGACTTGGCCATTCTAACACCTGGATATGTTTATTTGTGAACCATTCCATTGTAGATTTTGCTTTATGTTTTGGATCATTGTCTTGTTGGAAGACAAATCTCCGTCCCAGTCTCAGGTCTTTTGCAGACTCAGGTTTTCTTCCAGAATGGTTCTGTATTTGGCTCCATCCATCTTCCCATCAATTTGAACCATCTTCCCTGTCCCTGCTGAAGAAAAGCAGGCCCAAACCATGATGCTGCCAGCACCATGTTTGACAGTGGGGATGGTGTGTTCAGGGTGATGAGCTGTGTTGCTTTTACGCCAAACATAACGTTTTTCATTGTTGCCAAAAAGTTTGATTTTGGTTTCATCTGACCAGAGCACCTTCTTCCACATGTTTGGTGTGTCTCCCAGGTGGCTTGTGGAAAACTTTAAACAACACTTTTTATGGATATCTTTAAGAAATGTCTTTCTTCTTGCCACTCTTCCATAAAGGCCAGATTTGTGCAGTATACGACTGATTGTTGTCCTATGGACAGAGTCTCCCACCTCAGCTGTAGATCTCTGCAGTTCATCCAGAGTGATCATGGGCGTCTTGGCTGCATCTCTGATCAGTCTTCTCCTTGTATGAGCTGAAAGTTTAGAGGGACGGTCAGGTCTTGGTAGATTTGCAGTGGTCTGATACTCCTTCCATTTCTATATTATCGCTTGCACAGTGCTCCTTGGAATGTTTAAAGCTTGGGGAATCTTTTTGTATCCAAATCCAGCTTTAAACTTCTCCACAACAGTATCTGGGACCTGCCTGGTGTGTTCCTTGTTCTTTATGATGCTCTCTGCGCTTTAAACGGACCTCTGAGACTATCACAGTGCAGGTGCATTTATACGGAGACTTGATTACACACAGGTGGATTACATTTATCATCATTAGTCATTTAGGTCAACATTGGATCATTCAGAGATCCTCACTGAACTTCTGGAGAGAGTTTGCTGCACTGAAAGTAAAGGGGCTGAATCATTTTGCACGCCCAATTTTTCAGTTTTTTATTTGTTAAAAAAGTTTGAAATATCCAAAAAATTTCGTTCCACTTGATTGTGATTGTGTCCCACTTGTTGTTGATTCTTCAGAAAAAAAATACAGTTTCATATCTTTATGTTTGAAGCCTGAAATGTGGCAAAAGGTCGCAAAGTTCAAGGGGGCCGAATACTTTCGCAAGGCACTGTAGATAGCAGTTAAAACAAGTATAGCAACACAAACATGTAGGTTCTGGCAGTTACATATGCAATACAATTACAATACATTGTACAACTACAATGATTATTTAATCATTTGTATTTTCTTTTAATAAAACAGCTTTGTAGTATTAAAAGTTAATGACAACAGCAACTACACAGGACAGTTCGGGGAATATTTCACAAAATGAGTGAATGCGTTTTCAGTCGGGAAATGTGACCTCCAGTGAGCTATCACAGGCTTATTTAAGCACAGAAGTCTCCAAGTATCCATTTAAAATGCAATGTACTACATCAATAACAATTTAATTGACTGAGTATATTTCAAGCAGTACAATATTCATATTAGAAAAAAATTTAAATTATTTTTATTTTAAATTCCCATTATATAATTATAATAGCTTTGATTGTATCAAATGTGAATACATGGTATCAAAAGTGAAAAACCTTACAAATGGCTGGTTACACTGAGGCTTTTAAAACAGACTTTGTTAGGTCTTCAGCTCTGATCACGACACACTCAGCTTATTCTTCAGTGATAAATACTGGACAAAGAAAAAGAAAAAGAAAACAAAGCTATTAGTGGTTAACAGAAGAGCCAAACCTGGAGTCTGCAGTCCACCTCTAAGAGAAAGGGTATTCCTTTGAGAACAGCAATGTCTGAATTTTGGCCAGAGAGGCCAGATGGTTTGAGAGAGGGGTGAAGGAAGCCATTTTTTAAAAAAATGGACAAGCCCTTTCTGAACAGAGGAAGTCTCCTCAGATACATTTTGCCCACTATTTAAAGGTGTTCTGAAACCTAAATCAGAACAGTTTCACTCTAGAAGGACAACAATAGAGATGCTCCGATCAGAATTTTTGGGGCCGATCACCAAAATCATGATCTGCCGATTGCCGATCACTGCCGATCACAGAATGGCAGGGGAATGGGAATCGTTTATCTATAAACATGCAGAGTTTGCACCATTTGTAGAAATGAAACCAACTCTAAATTAACTGTATTGAGAAAAAAAAACTGTAGACGGTTGGTTTAGTTTCTCATACTCTGCATATTCAGTTGTATGGCGTGTTCTAAGATGCCTAATCATGTTAGTGGTGTTAAAATGACGTTACTTGCTTCCACCTCGAGGGATTTCATCACAACATACATTGCAAACGGCTAACTTTACGTCTTTATCGGACACTTTGACAGACATCACAACCTGAAAAAAGTCATTTCAGGGAGCAGCCTTCTCTGCGCTTAGCCCCCCTAACATGTTGTGGTCCCTAAAAGATATAAAAGCATAAAATATTTCTATAAGCTATAGGCCTATACAATTATTCGGTAATTATGTTTAAATATGTAGATTACTTTTACTATTTATATAAGCTGCTTATACTATTTATGTAAACTGTTTTTATTTATTTTCTATTGCAACTTTAAACAGGTCTAAGCAGTTTGGTGTTTTCATGTTGCCTTGGCAACTATCCTGAATAATATGCACATGAAATGAAACTTATCAACTCACCTCAACATGCCTTTTGAAATCATTTAGATAGACATAACTGATTAATTTAGTTTGGGAGAAGAGATAAAAGCCCGCCCACACTGACAATTGATTGATTGATCACTGCTCTCTGTCTTACAAGCGCTGCATACACACGCACACACACACACACTAGCACACACACGCACTAGCACACACACACACACACACACACTAGCACACACACGCACTAGCACACACACACACACACACACACACACACACACACACAAGCACACACACGCCGCACTAGCACACACACACACAAGCACACACACACACACACACACTAGCACACACACACACACACAGCACACACACACACACACACACTAGCACACACACACACACACACACACAGCACACACGCGCACTAGCACACACACACACACACAGCACACACACACACAAGCACACACACACTAGCACACACACACACACACACACTAGCACACACACACACACACACTAGCACACACACACACACACACACTAGCACACACACACACACACACACACACACACACACACACAGCACACTAGCACACACGCACACTAGCACACACGCACGCACACTAGCACACACACACACACTAGCACACACGCACACACACACTAGCACACACGCACA
Organism: Perccottus glenii; assembly: GCA_024416835.2. Taxonomy (NCBI): domain Eukaryota; kingdom Metazoa; phylum Chordata; class Actinopteri; order Gobiiformes; family Odontobutidae; genus Perccottus; species Perccottus glenii. The sequence continues at coordinate 772,432 of CM044565.2, read as the reverse complement.
CACACACACACACACACACACACACACTAGCACACACACACACACTAGCACACACGCACACTAGCACACACGCACGCACACTAGCACGCACGCACACTAGCACACACACACACACACACACGCACACACACACTAGCACACGCACGCACACTAGCACACACGCACACTAGCACACACGCACACACACACACACACACACACACACACACACAAGCACACACACACACGCACACACACACACACACACACACACACACACACACACGTACACTAGCACGCACACACACGCACACTAGCACACACACACACACACACACGCACACTAGCACACACACGCACTAGCACACACACGCACACTAGCACACACACACACACACACACACACACACACACTAGCACACACACGCACACTAGAACACACACACACACGCACGCACACTAGCACACACACACGCACACTAGCACACACGCACACTAGCACACACACGCACACACGCGCACACTAGCACACACACTAGCACACACACACGCACACTAGCACACACACACGCACACACACACTAGCACACACACACACTAGTACACACACGCACACTAGCACAAACACACGCACACTAGCACACACACACACACTAGCACACACACACACGCACACTAGCACACACACACGCACACTAGCACACACACACGCACACTAGCACAGTCATTCCCAAACTGTGGTCCGCGGACCACTAGTGGTCCGTGAGGGTACTGCAGGTGGTCCGTGGAAAGGCAAAATAAAATAATATTTTACCTTATTTTACCAGGAAATTTCCATAAAAAAAAAATTAAAAGAATATGTAGGCCTATATTGATATAACATTTGCATTAAATTGTCATTGTGTCAAGTTATTGTGCGATTACTAAAATAGGCCAGTGGTGTTCGGCTGTGACGTTCAAGTTCAGTGTCGTTATGGATCGGTGGATAGCAACAGGTTCTCTGAAGAGAAAAGAGGCAGCCGTTGTGTGCAGTAAACTTTCTTTTAACAAGCCTGTTGCACACTGATGTGATGACTAGTTATAGTAGTGCTAGTAAGCCTATTTAGAAGTGCGGATTAATTCAGGTAAGACTGTGTGTAGACATTTTATTATGTGTGTTATGAGGTGGTCCGCAAAATTTTTTGATTACAAATAGTGGTCCACACACACAAAAAGTTTGAAAAACCCTGCAGCAGCACACACACACGCACACTAGCACACACACACGCACACTAGCACACACACACGCACACACACACACACACACACACACACACACACACACTAGCACACACACGCACTAGCACACACACACACACACACTAGCACACACACACGTACACTAGCACACACACGCACACCACACACACACTAGCACACACACACGTACACTAGCACACACTAGCACACACACACACACACACTAGCACACACACACACACTAGCACACACACGTACACTAGCACACACACACGCACACTAGCACACGCACACGCACACACACTAGCACACACACACACACGCACGCACACACACTAGCACACACACGCACACTAGCACACACACACACACACACTAGCACACACACACACACACTAGAACACACACGCACACTAGCACACACGCACACTAGCACACACACACACACACATACTAGAACTAGGGGTGTCCATGGTTAACCGACAACCGACAACTGCTAAAAATTGTGAACGAGTGAAACATTTTGCTCGTTAAGCGGCGTCAATGACGTGCTTTGAATTTAGTTGCAATATATTTTTCCACCACTAGAGACCGCCAGAGCGCTCCCAGACATTTGTAATATCCACAAGAAGAAGTCATGATCAGTTTTCTAGCATGAAGCGGGCAAAGTAAAGTACAGCGTGGGAGCACTTTAAAATTGAGAGTGACGGGGCAAAACGCAAGTATTGCAATGCAGTGCTTAGATATACTTCAAGTACATGTTGTTGTACGATTTATTTGACTGTTTCTTTGCACAAAGTTTCTAAAAAAGTGTGCTATAAGAAGCAAATATAGCAGACATAGGCCTAATCATGCAGGCGCCGCAGCCACTTGCATTGCTCGTGAACTGGAGCGCATCTCATCCTAATTTAACGAAACTCAGCGTAGGCCTCACAGACATGAAATGTATCTTAAGATAGCTTGAAATGTCTTTAAAAACAATTTAAAACGAGAAGAAATAGGCTACTCTCTGATTATGTAATCCATGATGTGCATTTCTCTCTATATTCGCGTTCACTACGGAGATGGCGGTCGTCAACTTAATAAACTAAAAATAACCCTGACGCACACTATGGTTAACCGAGTATTAACCGCTAAGGGCCTTGGTTAACGGTTAATGAAAAACTTGAAAACGTGCAGCCCTAACTAGAACACACACGCACACTAGCACACACACACACTAGCACACACACACACACACACACACACACACTAGCACACACGCACACTAGCACACACACACACGCACGCACACTAGCACACACACACGATCTAGCACACACACACACAAGCACACACACACACACACACACACACACACACAAGCACACACACGCACACTAGCACACACACACACACACACTAGCACACACTAGCACACACACACACACACACACACTAGCACACACACACACACACACTAGCACACACACACACACACACACACACTAGCACACACACACGCACACTAGCACACACACACACGCACACTAGCACACACACACACACACACACAAGCACACACACGCGCACTAGCACACACACACACACACAAGCACACACACACACAAGCACACACACTAGCACACACACACACTAGCACACACACACACACACACACACTAGCACACACACACACTAGCACACACACACACTAGCACACACACACACAAGCACACACACGCGCACACTAGCACACACACGCACACTAGCACAGACACTAGCACACACGCACGCACACTAGCACGCACACTAGCACAGACGCACGCACACTAGCACACACGCACACACACACTAGCACACACGCACACACACACTAGCACACACACACACACACACACGCGCACACACACGCGCACACACACTAGCACACACACACACTAGCACACACGCACGCACACTACCACACACGCACGCACACTAGCACACACGCACACTAGCACACACACACACACACACACACACACACACACACTAGCACACACACACACACACTAGCACACACGCACGCACACTAGCACACACGCATGCACACTACCACACACGCACACACACACACACTAGCACACACACACACACACACACACACTAGCACACACACACACACACTAGCACACACACACTAGCACACACACACACACACACACACACACACACATTAGCACACACACACGTACACTAGCACACATACACACGCACACACACTAGCACACACACACTAGCACACACACACACTAGCACACACACGCACACTAGCACACACACACGCACACACACACGCACACTAGCACACACACGCACACTAGCACACACACACACACACACACACTAGCACACACACGCACACTAGCACACACACACACACACACACACACACACCAGCACACACACACTAGCACACACACGCGCACACACGCACACTAGCACACACACACACGCACACGCACACACTAGCACACACACACACACACTAGCACACACACACACTAGCACACACACACACTAGCACACACACACACACACTAGCACACACACACACACATTAGCACACACACTAGCACACACACTAGCACACACACATTAGCACACACACTAGCACACACACACACGCACACTAGCACACACGCACACACACCCACAAGCACACACACACGCACACTAGCACAAACACACGCACACTAGCACAAACACACGCACACTAGCACACACGCACATACACACACTAGCACACACGCACATACACACACTAGCACACACACACACACACACACTAGCACACACACACACACACACACACACTAGCACACACACACACACACACACACTAGCACACACACACACACTAGCACACACACACACACACACATTAGCACACACACACGTACACTAGCACACATACACACGCACACACACTAGCACACACACACTAGCACACACACACACTAGCACACACACGCACACTAGCACACACACACGCACACACACGCACACTAGCACACACACGCACACTAGCACACACACACACACACACACAAGCACACTAGCACACACACGCACACTAGCACACACACACACACACACACACACACTAGCACACACACACACACTAGAACACACACACACACGCACGCACACTAGCACACACACACGCACACTAGCACACACGCACACTAGCACACACACTAGCACACACACACGCACACTAGCACACACACGCAGACACTAGTACACACACGCACACTAGCACAAACACACGCACACTAGCACACACACACACACACACACACACACTAGCACACACACTAGCACGCACACACACACACACGCACACTAGCACACACGCACGCACACTAGCACACACAAGCACACACACACACACACACACTAGCACACACACACGCACACTAGCACACTAGCACACACACTAGCACACACACGCACACACTAGCACACTAGCACACACACACGCGCACACACGCACACTAGCACACACACACACACGCACACTAGCACACACACACACACTAGCACACACACTAGCACACACACACGCACACTAGCACACACACTAGCACACACACGCACACTAGCACACACACGCACACTAGCACGCACACACACATGCAAGGTCTCTCGCTCCCTCTCCCTCTCTGCCGTGCGCACGCTACACGATTTGAAACACTCTCACATGCGCGCTCTTGCTCGCTTGCTCTAGATTCCGGGAGATTTTAATTAATTCGCAGGCATCAGGGAGCCGCTATCAATATGCTGGAGACTCCTGCAACTTCCGGGAGACTTGGGATGTCTGCTTTGAAAAACTTCCAGACGGGAGAGCTCATGTTGCCACTGACAAGCTCCGCTCTGCTGTTGTGTACCTGTGCCACGCGCCGTGCATGTACGTGTGAAAAAGTCGCATGATTTACGTCACGCGATCGGCGCCATTTTTCAAATATCAAAAGCGCCGATCGAGCTATTTTTAGTCAATATCTGCCGATCATAATCGGTGGCAGATCAATCGGAGCATCACTAGACAACAACATCTCAATGGAATAGTGAAACTCACATGAGCCTAACGACTCTCCCCCTTTCAAGTTAACGACTATAAAACCAGAACAGCCTGGTCCAATCAAAGTTAGTTTAAAGTCAAACCCCTCCCTCTAGAGATAAAGCTCAGCTCTCGTATCAATAGAACTTAGAATTGAAAAGGTCTCTTGGTAAAAGAGATGAATCGTCTTCAATTGAAAACTAAGTCCAGATGCCTTGCTTTAACCTTTTCTGCAAGATGACCTGGATGACTGAGAACCTTCACAGTCTTTAGCTAATCGATAATAGCATATTGTGTTTTCAGACTCCTTTCAGTGCTCATATAAATTCAGAAGCCATTTTTCCTACAGCAGGAGACCTCCTCTGTTGGCTACAAGTTGAAAACACTACATCTGAATGTTTTTCTCTCTCACCTTTTTTCTGCTGTCAATGGCCTGTTGGAGCCACAGCAGCTCCATGGACAGGGTGTTTCTGTGGAGACGTAGAGCCTCAGGGCTTTGAGACTCCTCTCTGACACCGTACTTCTGGGGTGGACCTGGGGAGAGAGAAAATTCAATGGATAAGGCCAGTTTGCTACATGAGCGTTTGTTAAAATCAGACACTAGAAAAAAAAAACTAAAAAGACCATCTGTGTCTGTTCTTTAGGGATGTACAATGCTTATTTCTTTATCATCTTTATATAACTTAAATAAAGCATCCCAATCATTGACAACACTTTAATAGTGGCTTTAGACACTAAACATTAAAAGTTGTAAAGTCAAACTCGCCACCTATAAATGTTAACATTATCTCATCTGTACAAATAAAAAAAAAGTGAATAAAAAAGTGGATAAAAAATAAAGTTTTAACACTAAATACACATATTACTAGGTCCAAAGGTGTCAAATTATTAGCTGACTTATGGCATAAAACACCAGGCAATGCTTTATTTATTGACATATTGGGCTATTAATACATATTTTTATGTTAATTGTCCCTGGTTCAAGAAGCAGGTTTAACAGAGAGTATTTTAGATCTGCAAAGAGGAAAACTCTGTTTCAGAACCTCACCTGGTCTCTGCAGGTTTTATTCTCAGACTTCATCTAAACCTCACCTGGTCTCAGCTGGTTTCAATTCACTTTAAACATAGAGAACAGGCTTAGAGTGAAGGGACTGAAGTGGTTTCAAACGTGCTTCTGAAACTGAAAACTCTGTGTTGTTTTGGTCTGAGCAGGAGGAGTTAAGAGGTGTGTTTCACAAAACTTGCTCAGAAAAGTGTGGCTTACAGCCTGAATTCTAGCTTGCATTAGTGTAAACATAGTTGAGGTTTACCCTGTTCCATAAAAGACCACGCTGGGCTTACGCAAACAGGTTAACTTCAGTCTCACTTGATAAGCGGTGACAAACTGACCGTGTGCCAGCAGAACAATACATTTACATTTAGTCATTTAGCAGACGCTTTTATCCAAAGCGACTTACAAGTTAGGAAATAAAGGCGAGCGTTGATTCAATCAAGCCTCAAAGAAAAACTACTTTAATTATTTAGGATTATAATATTCAAATTAAATACCAAAACAGACTACCTCAGTCTCATGTAGCCTAGATTATAATCTATTGCATAAATTTTAATTTAGCTAAATAGTTATTTGGTTAAAGCAAAAAGATCTGGACTTCAAGGTGAAGACATTTCGTCTCTAATGCCAAGAGAATTATCAATTCTGAGATCAACGGTACACGTAAAGAAGAACAACACAACCTTAAAGCCCTGAGAGACTGGATACCCTAGATCAGGGTCTTCAACTAAAATCAGCCGAGGTTCGCTTAGTTAACTTTCCTCGCCGTGAGGGGCCTGGAAAAATTAAATAAAAGGATATGTGTTTAAATGAAATTCTTTAAAGTAAAGTCTAATTTATTCCACACCTACAGCCTCTTAAACAATATGGAGATGAATGTAGGTAATCCACTGTTTTCTGTATTTTATCCTTTGTTTACATGAGGAGGATGTTTGAGTGTTTAGCTTTCACCAAACTCAGCTCACAGACAAAAGAAAAATACTACAAAATCAAAAGAGGCTAAAGCTAAAGCTCAGGACCTGGTGGTTTATTGACAACAGCCTGGAATCCTGCATATAATGCCTAATACTCCTTCATAAAAAAAAAAAAAAAAAAAGGAAAAATAAATTCTCTTATCCATAGCTTTGTATACTGTGCTGGGTTTTTAACAGAATAGTTTTTTGTGCACTTATGCTTTTTGTACGTTGTGTTGTTAAAATTGCTTCCATTGTTTTTCCTCACTTGTAAGTCGCTTTGGATAAAAGCATCTGCTAAATGACTAAATGTAATGCAAAAGTCATAATTGTGTGAGAACATTTTAAATTCAAAACCATCAATTCAATTAAACAAATATGACAAAAAAGAAATAAAAGGTTGAAGTAAAAGAAAAGGTTAAAACAAAAGCATCTGGACTTAGTTTTCAAGATGGAGACGTTTCGTCTCTAATTCCAAGACACTTTATTAATTCTGAGATCAACTGTAAGAGAGCTGAGCTTATATCTGGTCTCATAGTTAGCTATGAAAGAACAGTGTGACTCCTGATGTGGGAGTTGTTAATGGCTCAGGTGAGTCATTAGTGTCACTGTTCTATTCAGGTGGTGTTGTTGTTCTAGAGTAAAACTGTTTTGATTTAGATTTCAAAACACTGTTATAAATACTAGGCAAAATGACTCTGAGGCCACCTCCTCTGATCAAAGAGGGCTTTTTCCATTTTAACAAAACTGGCTTCCTTCACACCTCTGAGACCAAAATGTGGACATTGCTGTCCTTCAAAGGAACGTCCTTTCTCTTTGAGGTGGACTGCAGACTCAGGTCCACCAGGATTGGCTCTTCTGTGCTGATACTCTTTTTTTTTTCTAGATGTTTTGGATGACTGAGAACCTTCACAGATATGACAAAAGTGCAATCATAATTCATCTTTTCCTATTGTCATTCCTCTGAAAACAGGCACAAGAAAAAATGCACTAAACATTTCTTTAGCATTAGTTATTGCCAATAACCAAAATGTTACTGATTAATTTGCAGGTTCATCTTAAATCATGTTCAAAATCAGAATACAAAGATTTATTTCCTGTGTTTCTCCCGTGTGGGATTACATTTTAATTAAAATACTTATTAGTTATGTAAAAGCATTTACACAGAAACTGACAGAACTTAAGGAAGACTTAACCTGTGTCACTCATCTCCAAACCCTCCTTTCACACCTTTTCTGTTTTTAATCACTCAGATTTAAATTTGCAAGTTAATTACTCACATTGTTTCTAAATTAGGTCAAATATGTGACAAATGAGTTAAGTACCTAACTTACAACAGAATAAAGAAGTTAACACACAAATGAACAACTCACAACATTATTAGACTTTGTCACTTCCCTTTGAGTCTTTTTAATCCTGACATGAAAACTGTCTTGGTTCAGTTCTGGATTCATTCTCTGATTTTCACAGCAGCCTGAACTGGAGGAGAAAGTGCTGTCGTTCAGCGTTGACACTGACACGGAGCTTAAAAACTGAATTTTCTGATTAAAATAAAGGTTCCTTCTCTGTCCATAACACCCTAAACATGTTGAAATTTGCTGCTCATAGTAACCTGAGGACCTGCTCGTTTATATATAGCTGTCCTAGAAGTGCCGGTTCAAAAATATATTTTACACAATGCGCTTGTAATTATGAATAATGTCTTTTGGTCCAGATCAAAGCCAGATCCGGACCGCAGTCCACCTGTTGAAGACCCCTGCCCTAGACGGACATCAACAAAACCAAGAGGACACAGAAACCAAACAGACAGGAACCAGGAACAAAAGGGAAGGGTGTAGTCATCCCTTATGTGTCTAGTTTATCTGAAAAACTTAAAAGCATTTTCTACAAACACAACATTCCAGTCCACTTTAAACCAGAGAATACTCTGTATGAAAAACTGGTCCATCCTAAAGACAAGATCCCCTCGCACTCTGCTGCCATCTGGTAAGCGCTACCGCAGCCTGATGGCAAAAACTGAGAGACTTAGGAGGAGTTTTTTCCCACAGGCCATCAGGCTCTTGAACTCTAAACCAGCCACCTCACATTGACACACTGACAGTGTCACTCTGTTTTGCTACAAACTGTTTTGCACATTTGCTTCCTGCACCTTCATGTGATTCTTAATATTTAAGACCACAGCTAAATGCATATATGCACACTGTACATCCCTGTACATTTTTTTAATATTTTAAGTCTACAGTTTACATTCATGTACATTATTTTGCGATCTAGATTTATTCCCACATTACACACTTTTTATATTTTTTAGATTTTATTCTTATATTTTTTATTGTTTACTTTTATTTCATTCTTACATAGCTACATTTATGTATATTTTCATCTGTGTGTTTTCCTAATAATTGCACTGTCCATGGAGCGGACCTGACTCACATTTCACTGCTGGTTATATATGCTGTAAAAAACTGGTCCATCCTAAAGACAAGATCTTGAATCAGAGTAATGTAGTTTGTGCAGTTCAGTGAAGAGTGCAGTGACAATTATGTTGGAGAAACAAAACGACAGCTTCTCAAGAGGATGTATCAGCACAGAAGAGCCAATCCTGGAGGACCTGAGTCTGCAGTCCACCTCCAGCTCAAAGAGAAAGGACAGTCCTTTGAGGACAGACATGTCCACATTTTGTTAAAATGGAAAAAGCCCTCTTTGAACAGAGGAGGTGGCCTCAGAGTCATTTTGCCTAGTATTTATAACAGTGTTTTGAAATCTAAATCAAAACAGTTTTACTCTAGAACAACAACACCACCTGAATAGAACAGTGACACTAATGACTCACCTGAGCCATTAACAACTCCCACATCAGGAGTCACACTGTTCTTTCATAGCTAACTATGAGACCAGATATAAGCTCAGCTCTCTTACAGTTGATCTCAGAATTAATAAAGTGTCTTGGAATTAGAGACGAAACATCGAAACGCCTTGAAAACTGAGTCCAGATGCCTTTTTTTAGGGATGCACCGAAATGAAATTCTTGGCCGAAGCCGAATAATAATGAAATGCTTGGCCGAAGGCCGAATACCGAACGCGGTGTTTCACATTTTTTCCATTTATTTTGCCAATTTTTTCAACATTACAATAATTAAATAGTAAAAATTAGCTTTTTACTATTTTGTGTTGCTTTTCAGATAAAAAATCAAATAACAAAAATAAAATTTCAAAATATTTATTTAACTAACAATGAGCAATACATTTGTTATGGTATTTATTAATCTTCCTTAATGTAAGATAATAAAAAAAATATTTAGTTCATGTTAGTTAGAGTGCATTCACAATTTTAACAAATAGTCCTACCACTTTTGATACTTTTTTAATTCAAAAATTACAAATGTGATACTTAATTTTAATACTGTATTAGTAAATGTTAACATTAAGATTAATAAATGCTTTTAATAAGGGTTTTTCATTGTTAGTTAATGTTAAAAAATAGAAACTACTTATAAAGTGTTACCATAATCCAAAATATAACTAAAATCTTAAATTAATTTCCCATACAAGTAGCCTATCTGCGTGCCATCTGCGCCAGGTTGGGAAAGCGGCATGTCAGACAGCGAGACTGTGCGCGGCTCACGTATTTTGGCCCTTTAGGCTTGCCATACGGCTCATGTGTAGTACGAGCCCGTTTACTCTCTGCGCTGTTTTCATGTCCTGCGCTGTGCATCACCTGACGGCTTTCCCAAATCCAACTCGGACTGGATTATTTCTCGTGTGCGCATGTTTTTTCCCACATCCAAGTAATGATCTTTATATCCTGGATCAAGCACAGTCGCGATGCTGTACAGGGGTTCTGAGTCCGCCTGACTAAATCGTGTGCTGACAGCTTCTAAGAGCGCACTTTTAGTAGTTTTCACTCCGTGGTCTGTTTCGCTTGAAGTACGTTTTTGCAGATGCACCCCCTCTGGACAATTCAGCAGAACAATGTCTGCAAACGGCCGTTTTTGCCTCTTTCTCTGACACTGCTGACATGTTTGCTGCATAAAGCCCGCGCCTCTCACTCTACGCGGGTTATTTGATTGCTTCATTAAAAACGTCATTGTTCGGCAAAATTTATTCGGCCTTTTTACTTATTCGGCTGCCGAACATTCGGTGCATCCCAACCTTTTTTTATTTTTTATTTATTTATTTTTTTCATTTTTACAGTGAACAAAATAACAACTGGTAGGGTACTACAGATACAGATCTCCCATTTGTTTCATACATTTAAGTGGGTTACATAACAGGTCCATTTCCTCCATCGTTGTTTACATTTATGTGCTTCCAGTCTCAGGTCATGGGTCATTTTTTCCATTACAAAGATTTCCTCCATAATATTCCTCCATTGGTCCAGTCTCAAAGGTTCACTTTTCAACCAGTTCCTCGTTATAACTTTCTTACTTGTTATCAGCATCGCTTTGAATATGAAAATGTCTTCCCCTCTAATAACATCTTTACTTAACAAGCCCAAATACAGAGTCTGTGGTTCATTTGGTATTTTATAACCCAAAATTTTCTCCATTTCTGTTACAACAGATTCCCAGTAGGGACGAATTTTTGAACATGACCAAAATACATGTGAATGATTGACATTGACATCCCCGCAGAGTCGCCAACATTGCTGGTTTGTTTTTAACTGTCTACTTTTAATGTGGGGTGTAATAAAGTATCTCACCAGATTCTTCCAACCAAATTCTCTCCATTGTCTGGAACTAGTAGATGTATGTTGTAATTGACAGATCGAATACCAATCATTGTCTGACAGGTTTAGTTGCAGTTCTGCTTCCCATTTTTGTTTTATGTATAGGAAGTCGAACTGATTGCAATTCTGTAAGCATTTGTACAGCCTAGATATAATTTTCGAAGGTAGATGTTTGTATGCTCCTGCAATCATATCTATTAAATCACTGCCCTCTTGAGAGAGGTGATTTTCAATGTCTGTATTATAAAAATGTCTTAGTTGAAAATACCTAAATAAATCAGAGTTTTCCAAGTCAAATTCCCTTTTCAAGCTTTCAAAAGTTTTAAACTTTTTTCCATCAGTTAATGTGCATACTGCGGTGATTCCTCTGTCCATCCATCTTGTAAATGTGCTATCCATCTGACCACTTCTGAATTTTGGAGAGTGCAATGGCCAGATCAATAATTTACATTCCCCTTCCATTTTGTATTTATTCATTAAGTCCCACCAGATTTTAATTGTTGTATCTACTATAGGATTTGGTTATATCAATTGGGTTGTGGTTTTCTCTCCCAGTCTCGTTTGTGGTTGGCATGTTCCATAGTTAAGCTCAATGTGTTTCCATTCAGAGTAATATTCTGATGAACACCAATAAAGTATATATCTTAACTGGGCAGCTAAGAAGTATTCTCTAAAATTTGGAAGACCAAGTTTTTTTTTACTAGTTGTAGAGTTTTAATCTTGACCCTTGGTCTTGCCCCCTTCCGTATAAATCTACTCACTTGTTTATCCCATTTATCAAATTGAGTCTTTGGTATACAGATTGGCAGTGAAATGAACATGTACAATAATCTGGGCAATACATTCATTTTTATCACCTCTATCCTTGAGCTTAGGTCCATTACAAGTGTTGTCCATTTTGTCAGATCTTTTTGTATAGCTTCATTGATCTTACTATAATTAGCCTCGTATAGTGTTTTTAGTTCTCTAGTCAGGTAGACCCCTAGATATTTTATTTTCCCTGAGTCCCATTTTAATTTGTATGCTCGTCTAATAGTATCCGCTGGTCTATATTTTATACAGAGGATTTGGGTCTTTGAGATGTTTAGTCTGTATCCAGATTTCCCTCCAAAGTCTTTTAGTAGCATTAATAGTTTAGGAAACGTATGATCCGGGTTTCTGAGATATATGATGATATCATCTGCAAAGAGACCTATCTTATGTTCCTCTTTAGCGACTGTGACTCCTTTAATTTCTTTACTTCGTCTTATACACTGAGCCAAAGGCTCTATAAACAAGGCAAATAGGGAGGGGCTCAGACAGCATCCCTGCCTTGTCCCTCTAAAGAGCTCGAACCCGTCTGTTAAGTCGCCATTTATTTTAATTCTAGCCATTGGTTTATCGTACAGGGCCTGTATACATTTAATGATAGTTTCATTGAAACCCATTCTGTTCAGAACCGCAAAGAGAAAGTTCCAGCTGACTCTATCAAAAGCCTTTTCCACGTCAAGGCTTACTAGGGCTGTAGGAGTGTTCTGCTTATTGGCTTCATTTATTATATGTAATGTGCGCCTGATGTTTAGATGCTTTTGTTTTAACCTTTTCTTCACGATGACCTGGATGATTGAGAACCTTTGCGTTCATTAATATGATTGGGCTAAGCCCGAGCTTAGCCGACCACCGCTACCCAGCCTCCTGTTAGCGAATGTGCGATCCCTGGAAAACAAACTGGATGAGCTACGAACCAGGATTTCAACACAACGGGAAATCAGAGAGTGCTGCGCCCTGATTTTCACAGAGACTTGGCTCTCAGACAGAGTTCCAGAGAACGCCATTCAGCTACAGACTCACTCGCTTCACCGAGGCGACCGAACGGCTGCATCCGGTAAGTCTAAAGGGGGATGCGTGTGTGTGTTTGTAAACAACTCATGGTGCGAAGATATACAAACTGTTGACGAGCACTGTTCACCAGATGTGGAGTTATTACTGCTGAAGTGCCGTCCGTATTATCTACCGAGGGAATTTACTGCTGTGTTTTTGGCCGCTGTTTACATCCCCCCGAGTGCTAACTCCGCGTTAGCACTCAACAAACTCCATGACGTCATCAGCGCATTAGAAACAGCTCATCCTGACGCTGTTTTTATTGTTGCCGGTGACTTTAACTATTGTAGTTTGCGGACTGTATTCCCCAAACACCACCAGCATGTTGACATTCCCACCCGTGATAAAAACACTCTTGACCACGTCTACAGCAACATACGTGGTGCATACAGGGCTGCACCCCGCCCCCACTTCGGACACTCGGACCACATTTCTTTGTTCCTGTACCCTGCTTACAGAAAGCAGACTAAAACAAGCACACCCTGTCACCAAACAGATCAAACTCTGGACCCCGGAGAGCGAGATCACCCTGCAGGATTGTTTTGCACTGACAGACTGGGATGTGTTTAAAGATAACATCGTGCCCACCATACAAATCAGGAAGTTTCCCAACCAGAAGCCCTGGATAAACAGTCAGGTACGTCACATGCTGCGTGCTCGCTCTCTTGCATTTAGATCAGGCAATGAGAACGAGTACAAAGCTGCGAAGTATGGACTGAGAAAAGCCATCACAGCGGCCAAGAGGCAGTACAGAGAGAAGCTGGACAGCTTCTACTCTACTGCTGATTCAGGGCGGATGTGGCAAGGCCTGCAGCACATCACACACTACAGGACCACCACCAACAACATCGCATCAACAGACAGCCTGCCGGATGACCTTAACAATTTCTACGCCGCTTTGAGGCTCCCAGCAACACTGCAGAGAGGGAGCTCACACACACCTGGTTCACCCAACCCCCCCTCCTCCACCAACCATCTCAACAACACAGGTACACAGAGCTCTGAGGAAGATCAACCCCCGCAAAGCAGCAGGACCAGACAACATTCCTGGGCGGGCCCTCAGAGCATGTGCCAACGAGCTGGTTGATGTTTTCACCTCCATCTTCAACCTCTCCTCAGCCAGCGCATTGTACCATCATGCTTCAAGACCACGACCATCGTCCCCCTGCCCAAGAAGAACCCACCCACCTGCCTGAATGACTACAGGCCAGTGGCACTCACTCCAATCATTATGAAGTGTTTCGAGAGTGGTGCTGGCCCACATTCAGAGCAGCATACCAGACACCATTGACCCCTGCAGTATGCCTACCGCCCAACAGGTCCACCTCAGATGCAATCGCTACTGCCGTCCACTACTCCTCTCACACCTGGAGAACAAGGACTCATACCTACGGATACTTTTTATAGATTACAGCTCCGCCTTCAACACGGTCATCCCACACAAACTCACCCACAAACTGTCCACACTTGGTTTGCACCCCACCCTCTGTGACTGGCTCCTAGATTTCCTGACTGGCAGGCCTCAGTCTGTCAGGATTGGTAATAGGACTTCAGCCAGCACCATCACAAACATTGGTACTCCACAGGGCTGTGTACTCAGCCCCATCCTCTACACCCTGTACACCTACGACTGCATCATCCTGAAGTTTGCTGACGACACCGCAGTGATAGGACGCATCGCTGGCGGTGACGAGGCAGCTTACAGGAGGGAGGTGGCCAGTCTGGTGTCATGGTGTGAAGACAACAACCTCACCCTCAACACGGACAAGACAAAGGAGATGATAGTGGACATGAGGAGGGAGAGGAGAACGCCTCAGCCACTATTCATCCGGGAGCTTGAAGTGGAGAGGGTGAGCAACTTCAAATACTTGGGTGTCCACATCAATGAGGACCTCACTTGGACACCTCACATCACGCAGCTGGTCAAGAAGGCTCAACAGCGGCTGTATTTTCTGAGGAGGCTGAGGAAGTTTGGCATGTCGCCCAAGATCCTCAGCAACTTCTACAGCTGCACCATTGAGTGTCCTGACCAGCTGCATCACTGTGTGGTACGGCAGCACTTCTGTCATGGACCGCAAACGCCTGCAGAGAGTGGTGAAGACTGCGCAGAAGATCACCAGGACTCCACTCCCCTTTCTGCAGAGCATCTACCACCGCAGAGTCCACAGAAGAGCTGCTTCCATCCTCAAAGACCCCTCCCACCCCCAACATGGTCTGTTCACACTTCTACCCTCAGGACGGAGGTACAGAAGTGTGAAATGCAGGACTTCCAGAATGAAGAACTCATTCTTTCCCTCTGCCATAAGACTCCTAAACAGCAGATAGGAGTCTACATCCACAATCACAACATTACAATTGTTTACCTACTGCACTACCTCACTTTACACCGTCACTTTACTTTACACCGTCACTTTACACCATCACAACTGCACTACCTCACTTTACTACTTTACTCCTTTTGCCCTCTTGTATTTTTTTGTATATTTGTATTTTTTGTATACTTGCATTATTATTACTTGTATATTTGTCTTATTTTTTATTTTTACTTACTTGTGTGACATTTTACTGTGGACGGCAAAGTAAGAATTTCATTGTACAGGGAAACATGCTTTCTGTCGGTACACATGACAATAAACACTTTGAATCTTGAAAACAGAGAGCAAAACCAGAGAGACGTGGAAGACAACCATCAAAATGGATCAAAGAATAACCAGAATGGCAAAGGCAAAAAAAAAACACACCCCTTTCAACTAATTTCCCAATTTACCTGTAAGTAGCCTTAGAGCGAATGCTGGGTCTAATGTTTGTTTTTGAGAATCTACTGCATCTACTGGGAACTTTGTTTGTTAGCCACTGTAGCAGAAGAGGTTAAAAATATACTAAAAACCTGGATTATTCTGGTTAGTCACATTGTACTGCTATTATTTTGAACAATACTGTAGTGATTGAGTGTTGCTCAGGATGAGCCCATTTTATGGAACAAGTGACAACAAAATGAGCTAGACTTACTCAAATAAGCATAGCTTAATGGGTTAGCATCTTTTGTGTACCACCTCTCAGGTTTAAACTTTGAGTGTTGTTGCCCAGCTGCAAGGAAATATGGGCAAAAAAATACCACAGGACTTGTGCTTACCTTTAACTGGACTACAGTCTATCTCTGTATCTACACTGCTCCAGGTTGTGGTGGAGTCACATGCATTTTCTGTAATCCCTCCATTCTTTTGTTTATTCACATCCTCTCCCTCGATCTGCGTTGGTCTTTTGGCTCTTAGAAGGCTGTAGTCCAAACAGTCCCTAGAGACAGAGGCGTGTCCTTTGGTTTGTGAAACATCCCTCTCTGCTTCCATCTTCTCTAAAAGACCACCACCATCCACTTCTGTGTCCACTAAGCCATTGTGTGCTGATGATGGACTCTGATATCAGAGTAAGATAAAATTGACTCCTAAAGACAAGATCAATCACATTTGGGACATGAAGTAACACATGCACAAGCAACACTATGCTTTATCAAACAAACTTGTACTCAACATGACTAAGGATTAGTTTACTAAAGACTGGGACAAAACTAACTTACAAGAGACTGAAAATAGAAGATTTTTGTAAAGTAAATGCTAAATTATCCCAAATGGAACGAATATTGCTAAAACTAATGATTTTATATGAAAATAATCTCCACTTCCTGTCACTTTTTCACCTTCTCTCAGAAGTACAGGGAAGTTCACTGTTACTTTGTAAAACTCTATGTTTAACCAAATCCTAGTCTCTGGGCTGAACACATTAAGCCCCAATAGCTCGTAACTCAAGGGGCGTGCTTTCTGTCAAGGTTGATGTCTTTCCCGCTGATTTTTGGTGCATTTCTGCCCTTTCTGCCTTTTGTTCTGCTTATTCTGCCCTTTACAGCTTCTACCTAGTTTAACCATGTCGCACTGTTCAAACTTTAAATGAATCCTAAGATTCGGGTCTTTATAGTACGTAATAAATATATTTTTTGTAACTTTTAAGTTTAGTTTTTTCTTGTGGCAGTGTAAAAAAGTTTTTTTTTTTGGTTTTGCTCACTTTAAAAGGGTGTTGCCAGAGCAGTGTTGGGAAAGTTCACTTTCTACAAGAACTAGTTCAAAGTTCAGTTCACAAATTTTAAAATGAACTAGTTCAGTTCATAGTTCAAACTTCAAAATTTTGAACTAAGTTCACAGTTCCAAAAATGAACTAGTTCATAGTTCTTTTTCCATGTTGCTCGAGCTATTATTTTCAAAATTATTGCCAAGTAGAATCACAGACAGCAATTATTTTATCAGTTTTAACAATGAAGCTATGCGTTAGATTTAATTTTCATATCCAATTTTCAATCCTTATCCAACCAGGGTTTACATTAGCATTGAGGGGACATTGTTGCTTTAATGCTTTGTTGCTGTCCATTCACTCCACACTAGTAGCAGCTGCAGCTTTCAACCCTACAGTACATTCTCAAAAACATGAGGAAAAACGTGCTGCTTGAATGGTCTTTTTTAATGAGGAATTATTCAAAGAAAAACAGGACAGTAATCATTAAGGTGAAAACGTTTTTAAATTTTAATAATTTTCCATTGTCCACATGCTAAAACAGAATATTGGAATCCTGGAAAAATAGACATGGCAGGTTCAACAAACAAGTTACATGAATGAATTTAAATGATCATATGCCTTACTACATGCTGCTGTCGCCTCCGTGCTTTATTTTTTTTTATTTTTTTTTTGATGACGTGTCACGCATGCGGCGGACGGCAGTGCGACACAGGTGGCTGGTGTTGCCAGGTTTGGTGTTTTTCCGCTACATATTAAGACCCGTTTGCGGCTGGTTTGCGGTGTGTTTTAGCCGGGTTTTCGCCTGGAAGGCTCTATAGAAATCTGGCACCCTATTGAACGAAGTTAACCTGAGAGAGCGTGCCGTTCACAGACACCAGACTGAACGAGTTCACAGTAACGTTCATCAGGCAGTAATACAGCACGTTCAGTTCACGTTCGCCCAAAATATGAACGAGTTCATGAACTATCATTCAATGAACGCGTTCAGGCACAACACTGTGCCAGAGTGAGGCCCACTCTAACTTTTGTCTACTTCTCTTTCTGCCCTTTCAATTTCCACTAATTTCACTCATGTACACAAATTATATATATAAAAAAATGTGAAGATTTTTGTCCTTTTTGTACTTTTAAAGCTCTGCGATTTACCAACTTTGAATTAGAGAAGCAACAGTCCCAATTTCTGTCCTTCACCTATTCACCCCCATGTTAACAACTGTTTTTCTAAAATACAAAAATCTTACAAGTTTTCATATAGTCTGCTGACACTCAGTTTTTATCAAAACTACATAAATACTATATCCACGCGATCAACAGAGTCTCCTAAACTCACAGTATTAACGTTTTTTTCTCTGTTAATTTTTGAATGTGATGCATTTGTTTGAAGACTTCTTTGAGGCAAACTGTGTTTCCATCATCCTTCTGGTCTTAATGTTTATAAACATGTTCAGTGTTGAGCTTCATTAATAGAGAGTTAGTCCCATTGTCAGAAGGCTGTGTTCCAATTCCTCTCTTTACATAAAGACATTTTGGTTTTACTTCAGCTAAGACCAGATCCACTCGAGATCACACCTAGACCAGGAATAGACCAGACCAGGACCAGACTATAGATTTGGCCTTCTTCTCTCTCTACACTTTCAGTTAGCCCTTTTTAGTTACACTAATTTCACTTATGTACACACGTTATATATTAAATGTAGAGATTTTTGTCCTCTTTCAGAAAATGTAACCCTCAAAGCTGTGTCTTTAACAGATTTTGAATAAAGTGCTCGGACGTGTCAGCTTACTCACTCATTTATTCATTTACATTTATTAATTTAGCCGACGCTTTTATCCAAAGCGACTTACATTGTTCTAATGTAATTACCAGTGTTACAGTCACTGGAGGCAAGGTGGGTTAAGTGTCTTGCCCAAGGACACAACGACAGTATGAACTGTGGGGAGAGTGGGAATCGAACCGCTTGTTCTTTTTCCACACACAATTCCGACAAGTTTTTGTATTGTCTTCTGAGGCTCAATTTTTAATCAAAACTACATAAATCCAGTATCCACGCTGTGATGGGGTTTTTACTCCAGCGGAACAAAAATGGCGTAGTGAAAAAAATATATGTTCAGTGATTTATTGTGATCCAAGGTGCAAAATAGTGTTCAGTAACAAATTTTGTATTTGCTAATTCCAATAACAAAATACTTATCAGGGTGTAACCTGGATGAAAAATGTATGTGCAATGACAAGTTGTGTGCATATTACAGTTATACCAAAGGTTAAAAAGATAATTCATGTTTTTGTTTATTATTCATTCAAATATATAGTTCATGTTGGGAGTTAAAAACATATTTTCAAAAGCTAAAACAAGTAATACTCATTAATGTTTTATTTCTAATTCTTTGCATGTGATAAAGTGTTTTTTCTGATTCTGGGAGAGGTCTGTGAATGTAACAGAAGTTCGGGTAGAGAGGAGATGGCGTGAGGAGGCGAAAAAAGAGCTAAAAGAGTTCTCCAAAGAGTTTTGTACTTTGAAAGAAGGATTGGTACTGTTGACTGTTTGGTGTTTTTGAGAATCCCTGTAAGTACAAATTGTGTAATTTGTATTGAAAGACAGCTATAGCTTCATAATAAGCTTCTGGACTGTGCTTTTGATGCGAGTACTAGGTAATTGAGCTTGAAGGAAATACAAGCTAAAAAAAGAGACTGTTAGCGGTGTTTCGCCAAACACGTGGGACCCTGAGCTGACAGTGTATCGTTTACCGACTGGACAACGAGAAAGTGACCCCAGATAACACTCGTGAGTTTTCACATCAGAGTATTGTGGCCACTTTGGAGACGGAGCCAGAGGTTTTAGAGCGGGTGTGGGCCACACACCTGTACGGATTGGAGCCATGCTGTAACCTGGAGAGCTAAGTCACGCTATCGGAGGAGATAAGGATTACGTGGAACAGAAACAGACCGAACTAATCTGGTGGGATTAACACGTTTACACAAGGTACTCTGTTTTAATTTATTTTATTTTGCTCACTGAGTGAAGTGACCAGGAGTTTGTGGTCACTACGTACACAAGCATCGATACAGGCCTGCAACGTAGGGTGTATTTAGATGCCGGCTTTAGGACTTAATTAGCCTTTAACTATTTTGGGATACACTGTGAATTCTGTGTGTGTTTCTTTTATACGATAAGATTTGTTGTGTTCTCTGAAAAAAACTTTGAAGCGTTGAAATTGCACTTTATGTTATTTTATAAATATTATTATTTTTTTCTTAATTAAACGAAGAGTTCATTTTATACTTTATATTGTGTCCGGTGTTAATTTAGTACTAGTATTCAGGTTTTATAAGCATCAGTGCTAAGCAATACTGTTATAAGTGTTATATTTTGACCCAAATAATTTAGTAGTAGATTTTGATTAAACATTATAGTACGTAGGGCTGGGTATTGTTCAAAATCTTTCGATCCGGTGCCAATTTCGATACCTCAGTTTCGATACCGGTTCCTAACGATACTTTTTTCGATACCATGTGTTTTAAAATCAACACAAATACATTAAACACAAAACTTTTATTTTTCATCTTAATTAAAACAAATTCTGGTAACACTTCACACATCGTATCAATCCTAACTTGGCCAAAATTTACAAAAAAAGAGAAACCTTTTTGCCACAACATGAACATATTATAAATAAATAAATAAATAAATTATATTGTGTACATCCTAATATTGAACCAACTAAAATTCAAAGGAATGTAAAAAAAAACTTTTAGTGCAAAATCAAACTGTATTTGTGTAGGCTTGTACACAGAGAAACCTGGCTGCCAAGCTGGATAGCATTGGCAGTGTGTCCTTCTTACTCCACCACCAAGTTTCTGGATTCACTGAGTGTTGAGTGTACACGGCAAACCTCTGTACAGCTGTATCTCCTTCTGAATCTGGAGGTGCTGGTCATGCTGTTGGTTGTTACTTCTATCGCCATGCCTTCCTGCAAAAGGAGGCAGAGGCTAATGTGAAGGAGGAAATAACAGCGCTAACGCTACAGCAACCGACTAGCAGCACAAGCTAACATACATAAACGTCAACGTCATGGGGATGCATTTGGTTTAAGTAGGGAAATTACACTTATCTGTCAAGTATTTCTAAAATGTGAAACCTTAACGTTACGTTGGAAAAACAAAGATGTTGCCTGGTCAAAGAATAAGGTTAAAGCTAGTGCCTGGGTAACGTTACATCGCAACGGAGAGTTGCATCCACACAGTCAAACCACTCGCGTTAGCGTAAACAATTACTTTAACTTATGTTCGCTAAAAGGTAATATCTTCCTTTCTTACCTGCTACAATGTCAGAAATGCCAGATGATGTTGAAGGGGGCAGGTTTGACTCCGATGAGGTGCAAGGCTCCTCTATTTCCTTCTTTTTACAGTCGAATACCCTGCAACTTTCTGCCTTCATATTGATCCCGTGCATGGTCAAATGCTTCATTAAATTTGTGGTATTGTCGGCTTTGGTTGCAATACACTTGTCGCATATGTTGCACTTTGCTGACTCGGCATCCACTTTTATAAAGTGTAGCCACACTTTAGATCTCTTTGGCATTATAAAACTGGAACGTTTGGAGAAAAAACAACTAACGTTACACTTGTGTTGTGTGAGTGCGAGTATCTTCAGATATCCCACCGTCACGTCACGTGGTGGTGGACAGCCAATCACGGCGAATGTAGTTCCTTACATGCACGTATGCTACAAGCTCACACAGACACAGCCGCTTGGCAAAAAAAAAAAAAAACCCGGCCGCTTGGCGTTTGGAACCGAAATTTGGCACCGAAAGATAAATAATTTTTCGATACCCATAGAATCGAAGTTTTTCATTCGATACCATAAAGGTATCGAAGTTCGGTACCCAGCCCTAATAGTACGAGAGTACACTGTGAAAGAACTCAGAGCCCACTCAAGTAACGTAAAAGTAAAAAAGGGCTACATAAAATGGAGGCACCGCTGGGATCTTTTGGGTCTATTTAGTTACATTAAAGAGGCATAACACTAGATTTAAAAGTTTTCTAAAAGTTACTGATTAGACATTTCCCGGTTCTATTGGTTTAAAAAAAAAAAAAACACAATGGCAGACTGCACCAAACTTGTAGCAGAGCTGAAGAGGTGGTGTCGGGGTGAAGATTTGGAGGAAGGCAAAGCTATAATGGTTATGGTCCCAGAAGAGACAGATATAGCCAAGATAGAGGATACGGTGGGAACAGTGAAATGTTTTGGACGCGTTCGTGTCAGAGGCCGCATGTTCAACACTTCCTTGAGTTGCCTAATGGTTTTGTGTGAATGCAGAGAAGATTTTTTACAGAAAAATGTACCTGAGGAAGTGGTTAACAGTGAAAGTGGAGAAAGCTGGCAAATAATCACTGTCAGTGAACATACACCTACTGACGATTTCAGTGTCAAGCTGCAAACTCTTTTAGCGGCAGAACGCAAGACCATGGAAGATATTAAAGGTCTTCTACCCAACTTCACCCAAGAGCCACCCCACTCTGATTCGTCAGCTAACCCCACCGAGTCTATCTTGCAGGCAGTTGGTGATCTGTTGGAAAAGACCCGTAAACCACTAGCGGAAGGTGGTTACCGGCGTTTGCGGCTATTCTCAGGTAACCTGCCCGTTCCCCCCAGTGAGGAGTCATTTGACCACTGGCTTGAGCAGGCATGGCTCATGGTGGAAGAAAGTGAATGTACGGACAGAGAAAAAAGGCGCAGGCTTATGGAAGGCTTAAAGAGGCCAGCACTGGAAATTGCAAAGTCTGTCAGAGATTCTGATGCTGAAGCAAGCCCCACTGAATATCTGGCTGCACTGGAGAGTGCATTTGGTAGTGCAGAATCAGGAGATGACCTTTATTTTGCTTTTCGCCTCATACAGCAACAACCGAGTGAAAAACTGTCTGACTTTCTAAAGCGCTTGGAAAGAGCCCTCACAAAGGTTGTTCAGAGAGGAGGGTTTCCAGCCAGCGGCAAAGACAAGGCTCGCCTGGAACAGCTTTTAAGAGGGGCGACTGCTTCTGATCTCATGCTAATCCAGCTACGCCTGCGAGAAAGAAAGTCCTCACCTCCAACATTCCTCCAGCTCTTAAGTGAGATTCGCACTGAGGAAGAGTATGAGGCATCAAGAAGAAAACTCAATACTGCTGTCCAGGCAGTGCAGACAAAACAGGTGTCAGCTGAAAGCCATACAGAAATACTAAGTCTTAAAGCTGAAGTCAAAGAGCTCAAGACAAAGATAGCCTCATGTGTGATCAAGTCGCCTGAAGCACAAAGTAAAAGTTACAGTGTGCCGCATCTGTCCACAACATCGTACAGTGAGCACAGTGACACACATGAACTTGTTGCTTTAAAGAAACAAGTCAAGAGGCTACAACAGAAAGTAGCACAAAGAGATGGCGTTCCTGAGCCCTCTGCAAAGCCTGCTACAGTTACCGCAGTGGAAGTTACGCCAAAGACAAGAACCCCCAACCAAAATAAACAAACCACAGATGAGCAGTTCTGTTATCGTTGTGGCGAGAAAGGGCATTTTGTGGCAAAGTGTCGCAATCCTGAAAATCAGGGCAAAGTGATCAGAAAACTCCTTCAAACCATCAAGACAATAAAAGAAAATACAAATACCACAACACGCCCCACCACAGACATCAACTGCAATATTAAACAAGGTCTGCTCACCACAGTCATACCATCAAGTATTCCTGAAGGACTTATCGGGCCACCCAGTGTTGTACCCCTAAAAGTGAATGGCAAGCCCTGTGATGCTTTATTTGACAGCGGTTCACAGGTCACCATAATATTTGAGTCCTGGTACCAAGCCCACCTGTCTTCAGTCCCTGTGCACCCAGTTACTGGCCTTGACCTTTGGGGTTTAAGTTAGTCTAATGTCAGCTACCCCTATCGCGGTTATGTTGTGGTTGATTTGGAGTATCCTGCTGAAGTTACTGGCACAACTCACACAGTGGCAGTGCTAGCCCTGATTTGCCCAAGTCCTAAAGAAGAACAGATCCCTGTCATTGTTGGCACTAATACCAGCCACGTCCGCAACTTGGTCCAGCAATGCAGAAAAAAGGGGGTTGATATAACTAAAACGTTGGGGATTCAAGCCCTCAGTGAACAGCATAGTGCAATCTCTGACTCTGTTTCCCTGACCTCCAGTGATGAAGAGGTAGGCTGTGTGCTATGGCAAGGCCCAAACCCTTTGCCACTACCTCCAGGAGAAGACATGCAAATAACCTGCAAAGTTGACTTTAAGCGAACAGTTGGTCAAGAGATCTTGATGGTGGACACGTCTCCTCTAACTCCTCTACCGGGAGATGTCCTTCTACAGCCCATGGTTGTGCCTGCCAGTGCTGTCCAAATTAACAGCTTTATAATACTAGTTCAAAATCAGTCTGGCAAAGAAACAATCATTCCAGTTGGCACAGTCATGGGACACATCTACCGCACGGAAAGTGTCATCTCGATGCCACTCCGAAAGCCAGACACCCCTGAGTTTGACAGTCATCAGATCAGCTTTGGTGAATCACCCGTGCCCCAAGAGTGGAAAGACCGGCTCAGACTAAAACTGGCTGAAAGCTCCAATGTCTTTTCTGTCAGTGAGTGGGATGTGGGCCTTGCAAAAGACGTTGAACACACCATCCGTCTGTCTGACTCAAGACCCTTTCAGCAGAGATCACGTCGCTTGACACCTGCAGACATAGAGGATGTCAGGAAGCATCTACAGGAGTTGCTGTGTGCTGGCATAATTAAAGAGTCCCGTAGCCCATACGCATCGCCGATTGTAATAGTTCGGAAGAAAAATGGAACCATACGTATGTGCATAGACTTCCGGCTACTCAACAGCCGAACAGTGCCAGATCAATACACAACTCCTTGCATTGACGAAGCACTAGACTCCCTGTCAGGAAGCAAATGGTCCACTGTGCTGGATCTACGAAGTGGGTACTATCAGATTCCCATGGCAGAGGAAGACAAGGAGAAAACGGCGTTCATCTGCCCTCTCGGCTTCTTTCAATTCAAGAGAATGCCGCAGGGAATAACAGGAGCGCTGGCAACTTTCCAAAGGTTAATGGAAAAGACAGTCGAGGATATGAACCTTCTCCAGGTCCTGGTCTACTTGGACGACCTGATTGTGTTTGGAAAGTCTTTGGAGGAACATGAAGAGCGGTTGCTCAAGGTCCTGGATCGCCTTGGAGAGGCAGGGTTAAAGATATCGGTAGACAAATGTCAATTCTGTCAGCCGCAAGTGAAATACTTAGGACATATTGTCTCTGCCCAAGGCGTCTCTCCAGATCCCCAGAAGATTGAGGCTGTTACTACCTGGCCTCAGCCTCGAGATCTTAAGTCGTTGCGATCGTTTTTGGGCTTCTGTGGGTATTACAGAAGATTTATTGCCAACTATGCCGCTATTGTGAGACCCTTGACAGAACTGACTAAAGGCTATGCCCCAACTCAAAAGAGCCAAAAGAAAAGAACAGATCCAGACAAGTCCTACTTGATAGAGTCTGAACCCTTTGGAGAGCGGTGGGATGATTCTTGCACCAAAGCCTTTCACCAGATCATTCACTGTCTGACCCATGCACCGGTGCTAGCCTTTGCTGATCCAACCAAATCGTACGAGCTTCATGTGGACGCTAGCTTTAAAGGACTTGGAGCCGTTCTCTATCAATCACAAGATGGTGACCTAAAGCCCGTTGCATTCGCTAGCAGGAAGCTAAGCCAGTCTGAAAAGCGATACCCAATACACCAACTGGAGTTTCTGTCACTGAAGTGGGCTGTCGTGGGCCCATTTGTGCTCGCTTCACAGTGCACGGATAACAATCCTTTAACCTATGTACTGTCAACTGCAAAGCTCAACGCCGTGGGACATCGGTGGCTGGCAGCGCTGTCCACATATGATTTTGATGTTCACTACAGGCCGGGCAAACACAATATTGATGCAGATATTCTTTCTAGAAATTTTGACAAGATAGATAATGACACTGAATGGGCAACAATACCTGAAGCGGCTGTAAAATCTATCTGCAAGAAAGTTCAGGTGTCTGAGACACTAAACAGTCCTACAAGATGCATCAACCAAATGGGAGATTCTCCTGAATGCATTCCAGACATATATGCTTTCCCCTTGAAAATGGAGTTGCAGTCGCTAAACCACGTCTCCACTGCTGACCTTATACAAGCTCAGAGAAAGGATCCATTGATCGGTCCAGCTATTAAAGCTGTCCAACAGAACCAGTGGGCAGACACAAGTCCTGAGCTGTCTCACATGAAACGTGAGAAAGACAAACTGACCATACAAGATGGGCTGCTCTATCGCATCACCAAACGTCAATCCGGTGATAATGTAGCTCAGCTAGTCCTGCCAAGCCAGTATCATGGCGTTGTGTTAAGATCTGTTCACAATGAGTCAGGGCACCTTGGTACAGAGAGGACCCTGGATTTACTCCGTAAGAGGTTCTACTGGCCAAAAATGTCACATGACACTGAGCAACATATAAAGAACTGTGGAGAATGCGTTATGCGTAAGACTCCTTTCCAGAGAGCAGCTACGCTTCACCAAATTGTGAGCAGTGGTCCTATGGATCTTGTATGCATTGACTTTTTATCTATGGAGACTGATTCCAAAGGATTGAGTAATGTTTTGGTGGTCACAGATCATTTTACTCGCTATGCACAAGCATTCCCGACCAAGAACCAGACATCTCAAACGGTGGCCAAGACCTTAGTGGAGAAATTCTTCGTTCACTACGGTCTCCCTGCTCGTATTCATTCTGACCAGGGACGAGACTTTGAAAGTCACCTGATCAAAGACTTGCTTAAGATGATGGGGATAAGAAAATCGCGGACAACCCCTTATCACCCGCAAGGAGACCCACAACCCGAAAGGTTCAATCGGACACTCCTTTCCATGTTGGGTACTCTAAGCATAGAAAAGAAACGTCAGTGGAGCCAACATGTTCCATACCTGGTTCACGCCTACAACAGTACAAAGTGTGATGCTACTGGCTACTCGCCCTATTTTCTCATGTTTGGCCGTGAAGCCAGGCTGCCGGTGGACCTTTGTTTTGGGACCTCATCTGATAAAGCTGTAGACAGTCACTCACGCTATGTGTCAAAGTTGAAACAAGATCTCCACCAAGCATACAAGTTGGCCTCTGAAAACGCAGACAAAGTCCACCAAAAGAATAAAAAGGCTTATGACAAAAGAGTTGGATTTCAGTGCTTGGAAGTCGGAGACAAAGTCTTACTGAAGAACTGGGGTCTAAAAGGAAAACACAAGTTAGAACCAAGATGGAGTCCGATACCCTATCGGGTTATTGGGAAGATGACAAATCTCCCGGTCTATCAGCTTAAAAAAGAAAATGGGAGTGGGGGTGTCAAAACAATTCACAGAGATCACATTCTTCCTATTGGACAAAATGTGAGATTGCCATTACTGGATGTAGACAAAAACTGTCCTGTCAGACAGAAAATAAGCACAAAGACTTCAAAGCAGTCAACAGTTAAGACTGAGCCTCCTGTGTCTCAAGATTCTGACTCATCCTCAGACTACGAGTACTATGAGTCCCCGCGTCCATACTACACTCGAGAAAGAGTCAAAGAAGGTCTAAGACAAGCACTCAGATCTAAAGAGGCGAAAGAAGATCTGGTAAATGATCAAGAGAAAGATAGTGATGAGGACAGTGCACAGGAGGACTCTCCCATTGAAGATGGAGCAGAGTTCAGTAAGGAAAGTGAAACTGAGACAAATCCAGTAGTGATAAACCAAGGAGAGTCAGACCAAGATGAAAATGAAGTCTATTCTGCCCCAGAACAAGAGGAGAAACACAGAGCTACAAGGTCTGCCATTACCCCAAAAGTTAAAACACCTCAGGAACAATTGGCTGATAGTCCAAAGTTAAGGTCTAAAAGACAGGTTAAACCAGTAGTTCGGTTAACCTATGATGAGCCGGGAAAGGCAAAAGACCAGCCAATCACAATAATCCATAGAGGGGTTGTAATTACTATTGGAAAAGACTAGTTTAACAGATATGGGTCATTCTTCCCTAGGGTATTAGAGTATGGTAGTCTGTTGGGGACACCAGACATTTAGAGGGGGGAGGGTGTAACCTGGATGAAAAATGTATGTGCAATGACAAGTTGTGTGCATATTACAGTTATACCAAAGGTTAAAAAGATAATTCCTGTTTTTGTTTATTATTCATTCAAATATATAGTTCATGTTGGGAGTTAAAAACATATTTACAAAAGCTAAAACAAGTAATACTCATTAATGTTTTATTTCTAATTCTTTGCATGTGATAAAGTGTTTTTTCTGATTCTGGGAGAGGTCTGTGAATGTAACAGAAGTTCGGGTAGAGAGGAGATGGCGTGAGGAGGCGAAAAAAGAGCTAAACTAAAAGAGTTCTCCCGTTTTTGTACTTTGAAAGAAGGATTGGTACTGTGGGGTGTTTTTTTGAGAATCCCTGTAAGTACAAATTGTGTAATTTGTATTGAAAGACAGTATAGCTTCAATACGAAGCTTCTGGACTGTGCTTTTGATGCGGAGTACTAGGTAATTGAGCTTGAAGGAAATACAAGCTAAAAAAAGAGACTGTTAGCGGTGTTTCGCCAAACACGTGGGACCCTGAGCTGACAGTGTATCATTACCGGACTGGACAACGAGAAAGTGACCCCAGATAACACTCGTGAGTTTTCACAACGCTCAGAGTATTGTGGCCACTTTGGAGACAGGAGCCAGAGGTTTTAGAGCGGGTGTGGGCCACACACCTGTACGGATTGGAGCCATGCTGTAACCTGGAGAGCTAAGTCACGCTATCGGAGGAGATAAGGATTACGTGGAACAGAAACAGACCGAACGAATCTGGTGGGATTAACACGTTTACACAAGGTACTTGTTTTAATTTATTTTATTTTGCTCACTGAGTGAAGTGACCAGGAGTTTGTGGTCACTACGTACACAAGCATCGATACAGGCCTGCAACGTAGGGTGTATTTAGATGCCGGCTTTAGGACTTAATTAGCCTTTAACTATTTTGGGATACACTGTGAATTCTGTGTGTGTTTCTTTTATACGGTAAGATTTGTTGTGTTCTCTGAAAAAAACTTTGAAGCGTTGAAATTGCACTTTATGTTATTTTATAAATATATTTTTTTTTTTTCTTAATTAAACGAAGTGTTCATTTTATACTTTATATTGTGTCCGGTGTTAATTTAGTACTAGTATTCAGGTTTTATAAGCATCAGTGCTAAGCAATACTGTTATAAGTGTTATATTTTGACCCAAATAATTTAGTAGTAGATTTTGATTAAACATTATAGTACGAGAGTACACTGTGAAAGAACTCAGAGCCCACTCAAGTAAGGTAAAAGTAAAAAAGGGCTACAAGGGTAATCCGACAGTCAGTGGCTCACTGTTACCTTCTGCATAACCAGACCTGCCACACTCTACCCAAGTGCAGGAGAAAGGCTTTCTTTTAGAAAACAGTGAGGCCCCTCCCCTCAGGTAATTAACCCAGAAAATCTCCACAATTACAACAAATCTTCTATTTATAGAGTATAGACTACTAAAATTTCAAGCAGCAAAACTACTACTACTGGTACTACTCTAAAATGTGTAGAACAAACAATTAAATTAAATGGGTACAAAAACAACACTTTGTGATGACGTCACCATGACGAATGATGAGTCACGCTTCCTGCGTATGACGCAACTTAACCAGGACGTCAGAACGGCGTTCGGTAGATGCATGTGAATGTTCTAGGGTGGCAGTAGCTCATTGGGTAGACTGGCCGTCCTTCGACTGGTTCAATCCCCGCCAAACATCCTGCTCTCCCCACATACTGTCGTTGTGTCCTTGGGCAAGACACTTAACCTACCTTGCCTCCAGTGGTGTTCCAGCTGTAACACTGGTAAATAGCTTAATGTATGTAAAGCGCTTTGAGTGCTTTGAGTACTATATTAGGCACTCAAAGCGCTATATAAAAAAAAAAAAAAAAAAATTTAATAATGTGAAGTGGATACTGCCTGAAAGTTTGCCAACTGATACAACTATGAGATGAAAGTGGTTTAACAGTGACCAAGTGTGCACCCATGACTACTGTGGTGGCTGACAGATGAAAAAATGATACTACTCTGCCATGCCCTTCTCCTCCTCCCGGAGGTTGACAAAGTCTTCGCAACCTGGAAAGGTAATCTGCCACCAGATTGCTCTTGCCAGACTGGTGTCTGATCACAAACTTGAATGGTTGTAGGGACAGGTACCATTGTGTTAGCCTTCCATAACATAACCACAACAATTGCCTATCTCACACTTTTCTGTCCAAATGACAGGATTCTTCTGTTCTTTGGTTGTCAGAGCTGTCAGTGGTGCGGCAATGGTGGGAAATTGGGGAACAAACCTTCGATACCATCCAGCCAGTCAAAGAGAAGATCACACAGTCTTTCAGTTTCAAGGCAGTTTCGGATAGTCCCAACCATATCCATTTGGAGTTGCACCTCTCCTCTTTCCAGCTGATAGCTCAAGAATTGAGTTTCTTGCTGAGCCCGCTCACATTTTGCCACATCCAGATAAACCCAGCCACTGAATCTTCCCCAAGACCTTCTTCAGGTGTTGGATATGCTCTTCCCACATCCCGCTGAAGCTTCCATTAGCACTGGAACTTCCAACTTCCTCACCAGGAGGCTTCTGGGACAGTAGTAGAGTATTCCCTTCAGGAGGTTTACATGATAGGTCTGTTTGTTTTTCTTTTTTGTCGGGTTGAAGTACCTCATAAGTGACATGCCCCATTTGCTTAGTGACGGTTTACGGGCCTTGCCACTTTGCCAGCAACTTGCTGCTGGAGGAGGGAAGTACTAAAAGAACTTTCTGCCCTGGCAGAAAAATTGTTTTTATGGAAGTCAATGGCACACAAAAAATGTCAAAGGGCGATGGATGTTCCTTTTTAAATTTTACAGTCTATTAAGAAGTAATTTTTATACCATTTGCATAAACAGAGCCAAAAAAGTCATGAAACATAATAAAATGCCCTAGGGGTATAGAAAGGTTAACATATCAACATAATTTATTGAGAAATACCGTACACCCAGCATTGATAAAAGTTGCAGACTGCCCACTTACAGCTTCCTATTGTCTTCCGACTCTTGGCGGTAGCTTCTGTTTGCCCAGAGACATGTGTCTGGGGCCAAGACCAAGCTCATGTTCGGCTTTTCGAAAAAAGCGTTACACACAACACTGCGCAGCTTGCTCCTCCCTCTCTCTCGCCAACGCCACATCAGAAGGCTACGTTACACACTGATTTGAAGAAAACTAACTCCACACTGTACCAGCCGAGATCAAAGAGATGTGGTCAGGAGTTAAGCTAAAGGAGTTGTGCCTCGAGGTGCTGTTGATCCTGAGCAGTGTCTCAGAGACGCGCTGATATTTAGATCCATTATGTTATTAAACTTTTGTCTGATCCTAGAAGTTAACCCTTGTCACAAAAGAAAATGAACCACGTGAAAACACTGGTCCTTGGGGGCGTTAGTTTTTTGCAACTGACAATTACCTATAAATTATAAACCTATTTAAAAATGAATAAACAATGACCAAAGAGTATGGCAAGTTTGAGGAGACTGTGACTGTGCCAAGTGACTGCTGTCACTTATGGCTAAAGTTTGCTGTTGATACTTTTTTTTTTTTTAAGTGGAAATTAGGGCTGTCACAATTATGAAATTTGGCTGACAATTAATTGTCCAATAAATAATTGCGATTATGACGATGAATTGCCTGTTTTAGGGTTTTGACGATTAATTGCCTGTTTTAGGGCTTTGACGATTAATTGCCTGATTTAGGGCTTTGTCGATTAATTGCCTGATTTAGGGCTTTGTCGATTAATTGCCTGTTTTAGGGTTTTGTCGATTAATTGCCTGTTTTAGGGCTTTGTCGATTAATTGCCTGTTTTAGGGTTTTGACGATTAATTGCCTGTTTTAGGGTTTTGTCGATTAATTGCCTGTTTTAGGGTTTTGACGATTAATTGCCTGTTTTAGGGTTTTGTCGATTAATTGCCTGTTTTAGGGTTTTGACGATTAATTGCCTGTTTTAGGGTTTTGTCGATTAATTGCCTGTTTTAGGGTTTTGTCGATTAATTGCCTGTTTTAGGGTTTTGACGATTAATTGCCTGTTTTAGGGCTTTGACGATTAATTGCCTGTTTTAGGGTTTTGACGATTAATTGCCTGTTTTAGGGCTTTGACGATTAATTGCCTGTTTTAGGGCTTTGACGATTAATTGCCTGTTTTAGGGCTTTGACGATTAATTGCCTGTTTTAGGGTTTTGACGATTAATTGCCTGTTTTAGTGTTTTGTCGATTAATTGTCATACAAATTGTTGTGATTATTTAATTGAATCCCTTGTAAGTTGTCACTTGCAATAACACATTAATACACTTCAAGCCTTTAAATATTAAAGTAATTTATTCAATGAAAAATATGTATCTTTCAGAAATGTGTACATTTAAAGAAACAATGTAAATGTATATGAAAGTATAAATAATAGAAACAATCACCATAAAGTTACCATAACACAAAAAGGACTTTCAATATCTCATTCCAAACTAAAGTAAAATATAAATAGACATTTTGATTCTAGTGTCCAGTCAGTTGTGAGGTAATGTACTGTACGGCTCATGTACGGGGTCATATTTACTCTGGACCACATGTCTGTTGTGGCTGAATAAAAATCTATTTTTTTCAAATCCTTGAGGATTTCATCCTTCACTTGTCTGTATAAATTTGGAATTGCTGTTTTGGAAATGTATGTTTTCCCTGGCTATTGTCACTGACTGGAATTATGAGCGGCTGTGGATGACTGGCGTTGTCCTTTTTCGGCTTCAAAACTAAATCCAACTTTGGCAAATAACTGGGCTGCTTTAACTCAAAAGGATGGAGAAATCAACAGGGCAATATCATTTGAACGTAATGAATTCAGAGGGAGACCGGTAGAAGAGTGCTGCAGGTACGTCGTTCATGAACGAATGATTCTTTAATATGTTGTCTCAGTGAGTGAACCGTTCATTTTTTTCCCCATAGATTCTGTATATGAAACAGAAAAGATAAGTTCATCTCTCGAGTTCTTCCTGTGATGCTAAAATGAACAAAATGACTAAATTTTTTTTTTTCCATTTTGCTGAATGAGATTCAAAGATCTGAGTCTGTAAAATGATCCGAACTTCCCGCTACTAACTACAGGGCCCCCTTGTGTCTTCTAATAGTGGGCAATAATAACAATCATTTGTAATGACCGCGATTAGACCAATTAATCGCAATCAAACAATTGAAAGGTCTAGTGGAAAATATGTACTTTTTGGCACAAAGGTAAATGTTTATTAACTGCTCAGTAGTTGAAGCACTGGTTATCTTGTGGCCAAGTCCAAAGTTAACTTGTGACACTTCAACAACTTGTTTTAGACTTTGGTGTTAGCTTGGTGATGGTTAACAGTAAAAACAGAGCTGTTGAAGTAGAAATGTTTGCATGTCATTGCTCCTTGGGCTTTTTAAGGGTTTGCTGAGTAAATGTTATAAATGTGTTTAGAACAAGCATGACACTTTGAGAGCATTTATACTACTGACACTTTGAGAGCATTTACTATGTAAACGGTGACTTCTTCCGTTACTGTTTTGCTCGCTACAGTTTGTCACTGTGCACCGTTTGTGGCCGAGGCTATCTCTCGTCTATCTCTTAAATGACTGCTCTTCAAGACCCAAGTGGTTAAGAGTTATCTCTGTGTTTGTCCCTTGTTGTGTTCAATGTGTCCCCTGTTCCCATCATTCTATTCACCATTGTTCATTTGTATAATTTTTAGCGCTGGGCAACGATTAATGCATTTAATCGCGATTAATCGCACAATTATACACAAAATTTAATAATGAATTAAAAATTTGTGTACTGCATACTTTTATTTTAAAATAACACTTTTTACAGCAGTTAAAGGTTAGTGGCAGTTAAAATATTTCTTGTAAATCTCAACTTAAACATTAATGTAATCAAATTAAATATTAAATCCAAAAATATTTGCCACTGACAGGGCATTAATATTTTGTTTAGTTTGTTATAGAAAAACAAGTTATGTCCAGAGCCTCAATCATAACAATATAACAATATAAACAATATAAATGTCTCTCTTGTGTTTTCATTACATGTTAATGTGAATACAGTTCCCACGCGTTTCACACACCCTTTTCCGGCCACGTTGAATTGAGTTGTGCACGTTTCACTTGTAAAACTCAAGGGTGTATGGGTAATGTAGTCTCTGCTGTCGGTGGGACAAATTAGGAAGTGTGCATTGTTAATGGCGCTCTGGAAAGCCGCAGCTCAGACAAAGGATTAAAACCTCTATTAAAACAGATGTCCAAATGAGCGTATCGGTACGCTAAAAGCACGTTCTGGGCGCACGGAGAAGTGGCGGTACTGAATACTAGTGTGTGAGCGGTGCGGAGGAAGGGGAGTGGGAGCAGAGTTGTGTGATTTTGCCAGGTGCGAGGAGCGGATTTTTAAAATGTTGGAGCGTTGTGATTTTCTCCCGCTCCGAAACGCTCCACTATCGCTCAATTACCAATCACGAGCCAGGAGTCCCTGCATCTTCTGATCAGACACTGGTGTTAATAAAAAAAAAAAAAAAAGAGCCTGGAGCGAGGAGCGGAAAATTGTACACCCAGAGCGGAGCTTGAGCGGAGTAATTATGAAATATTTTGAGCATGGAGCGCAAATTCTTCCTGCTCAGCTCCGCTCACATACTCCAGCCCACTTAAAGCACTGGATGAGGGCGGCTCATACGTGCAGTCATTCGTTGCGATCCTAAGAATGTTCTTCAGACCGACATCTTTCACCATACTGATCGGCCGACGTTAACGCGCAATAAAATAATTGTCGACGTTAATTCATTAATGCGTTAACGCAAAAATAACGCGTTAACTTGCCCAGCACTAATAATTTTTAATAAAATTCCATAAAAGACATTGTTTCTGTTTATATTAAGTAATATTCGAAAACCAGAAGAATTCTCTTCCTTTAGATTAATGAGACTAGACTAAACCTAACAGTTTCTTTGGACCTGTCAAAACCAAAGTGGTGCCCCTTTTTAATTAGAAATTAATTTTAATAAATTAATATTGATGTCAAAGTTAATTATTAAAATCAATATTATATCAAGTGTCACTAAATGTTCTGTGAACAGTCAGACACAGTTTAATGTTGTGGAGTTGCCTTTGATAGAGAACTGATTGATAAAAGTATTTTTCTTGAGACTGAAACAAACTCATAATGTCTAAGGCCTGTGGAAGTTCTTACATCCACCACAGACCTCACAAGCAGGGGTTCCGTTGTCCGGTAATTACCGGTCATTGGCCGGGAAAAAAATTAAATGTCCGACAAAATTAAATCTCTCCGGTCAAATTGTCAGATTAAAACTGCCTAATAATCCCGGCCCCGCCCCCCAACACAATCTTAATCGACCGTTTGAAAGTTTTTAAACTGGGGCGGCAGTAGCTCAGTGGGTAGAGCGGCCGTCCTCCAACCGGAAGGTAGTAGGATCGATTCCCGCTCGCCCCACAGTTCATACTGTCGTTGTGTCCTTGGGCAAGACACTTAACCCACCTTGCCTCCAGTGACTGTAACACTGGTAATGTAATGTAAGTCGCTTTGGATAAAAGCGTCTGCTAAATGAATAAATGTAAATGTTTAAACAACATCGCATGTTGCATTTCAAATAAAGCGCACGCCTAACGGCTATAATATAGACCTAAACCACGAACTATTGAGAGACGTTTCAAATATGGCCAGGCCCAGGCAGACTAGCCTTAAAAGTTTTTTTCAGAGGCCAGACGCGAAGGAGGATACTGAATCAGGAACGCCTGAAGCCTCAGATGTCCAGAGGCAGACAGCTCCGCCACCACCGGAGAAAAAGCCGAAGTGTAGGGCGTATCGGTCGGAATGGAGTGACAAGTTCCCATGGCTAAGATGTGAGGTAGTTTATGGTAACGAAAAAAATGTCCGGAAAACGAAACTTCTGCCGGTCACTTTGACCGGCACCATTTTTTTCTAGCGGAAACTCTGCTCACAAGTGAACAATACCAAAGGCTATAGTGTCAAAGGTCAAGGGGAAAACATAACAGTAGCACACATTTAAATTTCATCATAATGGGTTTTTGAAACTGTGAAAAAGAAACGTTTTATTTCAGTGGGAGACAGAAGCTACATTTATAGACTGTATATTTATTCACAAAGGGGATTTATATATATATTTGAGTCTAATTAAAGTGTGCATAATGAAAATAGAATAGAACTTTACTGTCCAAAGTGGAAATTTTGCTTCAGCTCAACAGTAATTAAACAGGAATTAGATCAAACACAACACACAACATAAATTATAGTTAGTCATAAATACAATAAATAATCTAAAACACAGTCCATTTAAAAAAAAACACAGTTTTAAGTGCGTTTCAAATTTATTCATATTGTGTTCAAAATATCCACTGCACATGGGACAAACAACTTTTTAAAGACTGTTTGAGTTGCCAGTTTGACTCCAGCACTGACCAGAGACAAGAGCTCACATAATAGAGTAGCCTCAACTGTTTTATTCTCATTGGACTGAACCATATTATATTGCGATGACTGCAGGTAACTCAGTTAAACAAGTTTTAAATGAAGTTGCACAGCATGAGCAACATTTTCACGCCAGTATTTCTTCTGTAGTATTTCTTGATTTAAAAACTGTTTCTTATGTTACGCGGTTGAACGGAGATCGTCAGAATCAACCGGTGACAGTTCTTTCTCATCGACACCAAAAAAGACAATCAATATAAACAGGTCCGCTGTAAAAAGAATCACATCAATGTAATTTAAGACCTATAATTATACCTGTATTTCCCGGTTTGTAAAAGTGGGGTACTAGAGAGGAACACCCACAAAAAACATCTGCATGGCGAAAGGAAAATCGGATTCGTTAGTTGATCCGTCACACTTTACGTTAAGTAAATATTTCTATGACGGTCTTTTTACGGCGACAAGTGTAAGAAAAAAGTAAGGGGTGTAGGAGGGTTAAACTGAGTAGGGCTGGAGTGCTTACAGTGTCTGTGAAGTGAGGAAAATACAGAACTTTCTTCAGCCATTCCAAATGAGACAAGCCGCCGTCAAGTTCCTGTACAATGTTTTCGAAGTCCTCCCGGGCTCGGCGTACTTCGTGTCTGAGCAGGTATCCTCGTGCCCGAGCCTGTCGAAGAGAGTACAGTTAAACTCAGGGATGTTAACTATGGAGGTCTATCGACGCGGTTTGACAAACAGTTAATGAGAGAGAGGTGGGCTAACGTTACCTGAAAATCAGTGAGTGTTATCTCCAAAAGAATTCTGTCCATTGCGAGGCTAATATGACTGCGCCGGGCTCACGTATCCAGGGGCAACACGAAGAGCGGGAGATGAACTCAAGCTTTTGGTTCTATTCCGGGGTCACGCCTTAAAACTAAAAGCTTATGTCATCTACAAATCACGTACGTGTTTGACTTCGGTGATGAACTCACTATATTTCAGTAGCTAGAGCCTGTATGTTTCATAACAATTGAATTACGACATAATATAAAGGTACAGCTTTGCACAAAATTATTCCTAATTTATTTTGTAGTTGTACTTAGAAAAGACGTCAGCGGAAGTACCCCGTGTTTGTCTATTGAGTTTGAAATGCTGCATTTCGTCGTTTGAAAGTTTGTGGCCAATTTCTTTCAAATAATAACTTAAAATGAGTAATGCTGCAAAGCAAAGGACTTTGTTTCAAACGTGGGGTACAGACGTGTCCCAAGTTGTTAGGCCGAAAAAAGATGTCAAGAAAGCTGACGGACGGCGCAGAACAACTCCAAGCAGCACCTCACAGATAGCAGCTACAAGACCTCTTCCTCGAAATTCACTTTGGTGTGAGGTAGGTCTGGGGTCGTCCAACAACACAGAAGCACCAGTGAGTACAGAGGACTCTAAAGCCGGCCATGAAGATGAGGATGACGACGACAATTTGATGGTGGTTGCTGTCTACGAAGCCGAAAAGACTCTGCAACTTGACAAAGCGCACTTTAATCAAGATGACACCACGTTAGGAACTGAGAGCAGTGACCCCTCTACCATCTTTTCTAGTGGGCAGAGTTATCCTGACTTTCCTGACTTTGACAGCTCATCAGCCAAGGTATGGATCTACCCAATAAACTATCCCATCAGGGACTATCAGCTGAGGATCTCCGAGGCTGCCATGTTTCAGAACACACTGGTCTGCCTCCCCACTGGTCTGGGAAAGACCTTTATAGCTTCTGTGGTCATGTACAACTTCTACCGCTGGTATCCATCAGGAAAGATTGTTTTCATGGCTCCCACCAAACCCCTAGTGGCCCAACAGATCCAAGCCTGTTATAAAGTGATGGGAATCCCACAGGCACACATGGCTGAGTTAACAGGTAACGCATGTGTAAGGCAGATTCATCAGGGTTTTTTTGCCTCTAATGCTGTACTTCCTTATCCACAGGCAGCACGGCAGCAAAGCAGAGGCAGGAGGTGTGGAGGACCAAGCGTGTTTTCTTCCTCACTCCTCAGGTTATGGTGAATGACCTGTCCAGAGATACATGTCCAGCTTTGCAAGTAAAGTGTGTGGTGATAGATGAAGCCCACAAAGCTCTGGGCAACCACGCTTACTGTCAGGTAGACAATAAATTTAATCTCATATACATTGATATGCATGGTGGCATGGTATTGTAGATCATGCAAAGGCAGTAGTGTCTATATGGTGTGTGATATTTTACTATACTGCAAATACCTGTTACTCAGGTAATCCGACAACTTGGCAGTCAGACCAAGGAATTCCGCATCCTGGCTCTCAGTGCCACTCCAGGAGGAGACACAAAGGTAAATACATCAGCCATTGATTCATTTTTGTTTTTGTGTAAAACAGCTGAAAATAAAAGTAACAGCTACCAATGCCAGGTTGCAATATAAATCTGTCTGTGAAGGTTCTCAGTCATCCAGGTCATCTTGAAAAAAGGGAGACTTTATCAATTAAACTTTTGTTCAATTGATAAAGTCTCTTGGAATTAGAGACGAAACGTCTTCACCTTGAAAACTGAGTCCAGATGAAAAAAGGTTAAAGTAAAATGTAGTGGTGTGTTTTTGATGACGAGATATCACTCTATTATAAGTCATGTTCTCTTCAAAACAAGCAGTGGCCAGATATTGACATGCACTTGTTTTTTTTGAGATATTTCTGAGGTCCAGCTATAGTATACTATAGCTATAAGAACTTTGAATGCTATACAATTGGGTTTAGGGCCGGGCCAGCCAATACGCGAACTAAGCTGCTGCTTAGGGCCCTGTGGCCTATAGGGGGCCCCCTTACAGACCCAGCGTCTGGAGACACACACTGTTCATTACTAGAGGTGAGAAAAGTTCATAATGCATGTTGAAGCAGGGGTTTTTATCAGTGCAGTTTAATATTTAAGAATTCACAGAGAATGAGTGACAGAGTTTTCTCCATCTGTGTTCTGTGTTTGTTCTCCGTGTACTTTAGCGTCAGGACGGCAATTTTCTCTGCCTTGTAAAACATTACGTGATTCAATTAACAGTATTTATCCATTTTACGTTGCCTCCCTTTTCTCTGTTGATAATTTTATCAATATTTTGTTTCTCTGTCTTAAAATACATTTTCAGTGCTGAAAATGCACTTTATCGGCAGCTATTACACTTCTCGGAGCGTCAGATCACAAGCCGGTGTAGACCATTAGAAGCGCTCCTTTTTTGAGCATATGGTTTGCTCACATGTGATTGCCCCCCCCAATAATAAACAGTAGATGGCATCATAAAGCTTGTTTTTTTTTCGAAACTGTTCTATCGTGGTGTGGACAGGAAGAGAAATGGAGTGATCCTGAAGGAGGACTTTGTGAAGAATGTTCTGGAGAGTGTCAGATAGGTTGAGGAGTCTGAAGCGGGAAATTGAAGGTGTGATGTTGAATATTGTTAGTGGTTATGCTCCACAAGTTGGAAGTGATGCAGAGTGTTTCCTGAGGTGAGAGAGTGGTGATAGGTGCAGACTTTAATGGACATGTTGGTGAAGGGAATAGTGGTGATGAGGAAGTGATGTTTGGCCTTCAGGAAAGGAACCCAGAAGGACAGAGGTTGGTAGACTTTGCTAAAAGTATGGAGATGGCTGTAGTAAACATGTACTTTCAGAAGAGGCAGGAACACAAGGTGACATAAGAGTGGTGGCAAGACTACACAAGTGGACTATATTTTATGTAGATGCTGTAATCTGATGGAGATTAGCGATTGCAAAGTAGTGGTAGGAGAGAGTGTAGCTCGACAGCATATGATGGTGGTGTGTAAGACTACTCTTGTGCTGAGGGAGATGACAAGAGCAAAGGCAGAGTAGAAGACAAGTGGTGGAAGTTGGAAAAGGAAGAGTGCTGTGTGGTTTTCAGGGATTAGTTGAGACAGGCTTTAGGTGGTCAGGAGGTGCTTCCAGATGACTATTTAGAGTCTTGTGCTCCTGGGACTGGAGAGATTTCCAGTCTATCACAAAAACCCAGACCATGATTTTCAAAAGTATGGAAATATTTTAAACAGAGGCTAATTAAAATGGTCCTTAATGGTCCTGCAAAACCAAAATGCGTAACCCGGCAGCACAGCTGTGACCTAGTCACTTCAACCCACTTTATATTCTCAGTACTAGCCTAGCATGCACACCTCTTTTTTCCACTTTTTTCTTTTTTTGAGTTGTGTATATAAATTTTGTATGTAAAAAAAAAAAAATATATATGGCTATCCTCTGGAAGGGAGTGGAGATCACAGGGAGAGGCTGCAAGAAAGCACGTTCAGACTTATGTGGAGAGTAGGTTTTCTGGCATGTGGGACATGTGGCGCCATAGTGTTGGACATGCCTATACATTGAAGGCCAATAAAACCGTGAGCTAATGCGTAAAAATGTTTTATGCCGACCAAAAAGTACATAGAAATGTAATTAATGCCTCTGGTCATGTGATGAGCGCAACTGCGTGAACACAATACATTTAACGCACAAGTTATGGCCCGGGGTAAATGAGCGAATGAGTGAAAGCATGTGTATGTGTAAGGCGTCGCACTGCCTGCAATCACAGACGGACATGCTCCGTCACAGTCTTAGAGAGTGAGAGGATGCCTGAGGAATGGAGGAAAAGTGTTTTGGTGCCAATGTCATCGTCAGCAGTCTAATATTGGGGGTCGCGGTCTGAAAAGTTTGGGAACCCCTGCATTAGAGGGACAGCTCATGTAAGATATTTTGGTCATGTTCAGAGGAAGGAGAGTGACTATATCGGTAAAAGGATGTTGAAGTTAATGGTGCCAGACCGCAGGCAGAGAAGGATGTGGTAAAGGAGGACAGGTGAAGGTAGTTGGTCTGGGAGAAGAGGATGTATGAGATAGGGCTATATGGAGGCAGATGATTTGCTGTGGAGAGCCCTAAAGGAAATGGCCAAAAGGAAAAGAAGAAGAGAAGGAGAGGGTGTAGCCTTATTAAGACTGGACTATAGCTCTAGTTTATTGCTTTTAGTCTGATGGGAAAATAAGCGCACCCTGTTTAACAGAGATTAGCTTCATGCACTTTTATTTATGTTTTGAAAAACACTTAATATACAGCTTGATATTTTAGTTATTTTCTTTTTGATAATTATAGATTTCTAAATGTTAGTAAAGTTTATAGTTATTTAAATCTGATAATTTTTGAGGTGAGTTCTCACAAATCACAGCTGAGATCAGAGGGAATGTTTTCTCCTATGGCTTCAGTTCTACTAAAAATGTTCATGTTTTGACAGGGGCTCAGTATTAAGACAGGAATGTGATTTTTTTAAATATGAATTTTCACTTTATCACAAATTGCCCTGTACAGTACAGTATTCTTGGCCAAAGCAATTGCACAGTTTCACATCACAAATTTGGGTTCTGATAGGGTTAGCAAAATGAATGTCTCATTTTAGGTTGAGTTCAGATTATAAATGAGCTTCACCTCTGAGCCTAAAGGAAATGTATTATTGTTATATGAATTCTTTATCCTTATATTATCCAGAGAGACATGTAGACAGATTGTATTATAAAAAGCGAAAGGCCAGGTTTAATTCTTGCAAGAAGAAGCAAAGCAGACACGTATGTATCAAGGCTACAGAGTGAGGTTTGCTTAAGGAAGTAAACAAAACATGAGATTTTATATCACTGCAGTGGGGGCTGTCAGAGGGAGGTGTATCTTTCATACACACTCCCCAAGGCCCCAGCTCCAGGTGCACAAGTCCCTTGGCAAGCCATGTCTTCGTCTAGTTATGTCTATTCCATGCTTGGACTAACATGGAGGACATGACATGATTTGACATGACCTGTAGAGAACTATGAGCACCCAGTAACTATAAACAATATACACAATTATAATAATCAAATTATTATAACAATTATTGATGTGATGTAATCGGCTACGGCTAGTCTTTTGTGACTGTAGAGTTGTACTCATGTTTCTATAAATCCATGGTGAGACAGGGCCCCCGTGACCTAGGGCCCCCAGATGAACAGGGAACCCTGATTTAGTTACATATACTTTGCATACTGATCTTTATTTTGTCTTTTTTTTCAGTCTGTGCAGTCTGTTATCTCCAACCTACTGATATCTCACATTGAGCTGCGTTCAGAAGAGAGCCCTGATATTCAGGTCTATTCTCACCGGCGCAGTGTAGAGAAACTGGTGGTTCCACTGGGAGAGAGTCTTTGTGCTTACCAAGCCCGCTACTTACAGGTAAGCCCCTCTGTGTGTGTTTGTTTTTGATTTGACTGCTCGAGTTACCAGTTATTAATAGTGTCATAATTATATGATCCAATCTACTTTGACATTCAAACCCCTCCTTTGGACCTGAACTTATAGTACTTTGCTGCCACCCTCTAGTCTACACCTGCTATATCCTTCCCTCCACAGCAGGGTCAGGTAATTCACATCTGGTAGACTAGTCCGTTTCATGCTTGTAGGATTCCAGTTTTTTTTTAATTATTGATTATATTTATAGACATGCTATCTCTTTACACTTCATTATTGACTGGCTGCATGTTATTTTGTTGTCTTTCCTCTGTACCAATGTAGAGAAGGGAGTTAGATTTTCTATTCCCTGTAGCTTCCAGGTATCTACAACCTGCTTATATATCATGTGTTTCTTGTTAGAACATCAAAAATAGAGGCTTATCTTGTAAAACATGAAACTTATATTGTAATAATGGGAAAGGATCTTTTAATGATGTGATAATATATTGTTCTAACAAGAAATCTATTGCGTTATGTGATACAGCTCAAATAAATTTATACTGAGTTGGCAGCAGTACGCTTCCGTACTGGTCCTTTCAGCAGAAAAATAAGAATTTTTTGGAGATTGGGCATGGATGTAGTGTTTTTTTTTTTTTTGCCTGTCAGTGAGCAACTATACCATCACTGTACATGTTTACACAGACTAATGAAAGCAGTGGTTTACTTCATCGGTCTTTCCTAACAATTTCTGGTAATCATATAAAAATACTTTGACAGAAAGGTGTTGTGTCTTGAGC
Organism: Perccottus glenii; assembly: GCA_024416835.2. Lineage (NCBI taxonomy): Eukaryota > Metazoa > Chordata > Actinopteri > Gobiiformes > Odontobutidae > Perccottus > Perccottus glenii. Next base: position 727,856 of record CM044565.2, on the reverse strand, counting down.
GGTGAGAAAAACAGGTCCTTGTGCTTTACTTGATGTACTGCTCTTTGACCCATTTTTAACCGTCTACTTTGATGACTTGTATTATGTTTCAGAGTAAAATGGAAACATTAAAAGAAAGGCTTACATACATCTATGCTAAAGTTACTGCTGTTGGTAGGAACCTCTTTTAATTGGTGATTTTTTAAAACAATGGCAAAATGGCATTCATTGTTATTAACGCTGAATAATTCTACTTATATGCTTTTTATGATTATGAAGCCATGTTCCCTTGACATTACAAAAAAAATCTAATATTGCTTTAGAGTTCAAAGACAAGCACATTTTATTAAACAAAGAAGACCACAGTAGCTCTTGTCTTTGCACTTCACAGTTCAGCACACTTTTAGCAAAACACTAAAATAAGCAGAAAATAGTTTCACGTGATGTTGTAGAATGACAGGTTACTAAAGGGAAACTAGATATAACTGTACTAACTCTTAAGTCTCTAAATGAACTCTTTGAACTCACTCCACTTCACCATGGGGTTACAATAGCCTGAACATGCCTAAGCATACATTTGGTAAGAAGTCTCTCTGGCATTTAGCCTAATGCTCCCTGACTCCTCACAGTGATTACTTGGCTACTTCTTCCAGTCCTCCCACCGTCCAAAGACATGCATGTGTAGGTTAATTGGGAACTCTAAAGTGTCCCTAGTGAATGAATGTGAGAGTGAATGGTTGTCTGTCACTGTCTGCCTCTAAATGTCAGCCCTGCGACTAACTGGCCACTGTCCAGGGTGTACCCCACCTCAGGCCCAAAGCTACTGGGATAGGCTCCAGTCACCCGCGACCCCTAACGGGACTAAGCGGTAGAAAATAAATGAATGTTACATTGTATTGATGTGTTCATTTTAAAATATAGTGAAGATAAACATATAGCTTTGACTCTTGACATATAAACTCTTAGACTGGTGATGGAAAACTATTGAAACAACGCATTATTGGTCACAGCAAGGATTCTCTTTTCCTGGTTACATTGTTTCTACTCAGCAGCAGAGGCATGTGCAATACAGCAGTAAACGCCACCACGCTCATGACAACAGGGAGGTACATAGGATTGTGACAGAAGGAATGCATTGAAGTTGTAGAAGTATGTCATGATTGTCATTCAGCAGTAAAACAAATGGGTTTGGTTTGTGTCTCCAATACATTCAGCCCAAAACACACATGAGCATGCTTTCATAGTGTCCTATATGTTGAGCTTATTTCTTAAAACCAGTACAAACATCAGGTAGTTTCCGGTAGATGTTAGCATATGAAACTATTGCACTATTGGCACTTCATGAAAGTAGTGTCACCTAAAACAAGATGAAAAGATCAACTTTGCCTCAGCAAGCCACAGCATGACAAACTGTGTTTTTTTCTACAGCTCACATGACATAACATCCAGCTGTCCTCCACCAAACACAAAAGGAGCATAATGAGGCTGCAAGTCCTCTGTGGATCTGGGAGAAAGGCTTTAGACAACACTCACTTTGGCAGCCCAGCACACATTTTCTACAAGAAGTGCCCAGTGCTTAGAAAAGGAGAAACACTATGCTTCATCTCAGCATTTAGGTTGTGTTCTAGAGTGTGGTAGGGATTGGGTTATCAGAGGTGCCCAAACGTTTTCCCTTGGAGAGCCAAAACTTAATCTTCCTCCCAGGTTTGTTTAAATTGCCTTTTGTCTGTGTGCCATTGCATATGCCAAGTTGATGAGATAACACCTAATTGGAAGCCTGTGAACTTAAGCTGTTTGACACAGAACTTTCAAAAATCCATCAGAATAGGGCAAGTTTTGGACTTAAAGTCTGCACAAACCTACATGAACTGTCTTAAAGTTGTCAGTTTTCTTTGTTCGGAGCAGTGAGCTCTTTCTGAGGTATATATACCCATTGGCTCCTCTTCAATGAAATTGGCCATTGCCTTACCAAAAAAAAAAAAAAGCTCAACCATCAAGAAGAATGAATCAGGTGGGCCAATTTTGGCCCCCATGCCCCAGTTTGGGCACCACTGGATTAGATGAATGAGTCCAAATAATAATGTAGTAGTGTATGAACACTCACTGAGGCTAGAGTAAGGTCATTGCAAGGCCCCTGAAAGGGCTGTGTAGGGGTAGGGGATGTTTAAAATGAAGGTACACCTGAAGCTATAGCTAACATGGGGCAGCGTTAAGGGAGTTCATTTCAGCTCATGGGCCACAGACAAAATGCTGCTTAATCCTTGTCCCTCAACGTCGCTCTAGGAACCAGATTTCATTCTGACGGTGGCTGTGGGCCGGGTTGGTGTAGCCGGCCACGATGAACGAGTCATTGACGCACACGCCTGGTGAGTCTAGTAGCTCAGCCAGTGTGTTGAGCTGATTCATGATGGTCACTTCATTGGTAGGACCGCCAAAGGGCCTGGAAAAAATTAGACAATCAAGATGGGATACAAAGTGTACAATACAATATGTCATGCAATATTTGAATGTCCACTTTGACAATAAAATAAATAACTGCCACTGACGACATTTGACCACACCAGTTAAATTAAAAGACCAAGTATATGTATTATATTCTCTATAATGCCATACATATCATTTAATACACAATTTTCTGAGCCCTCTGCACACAGTTTTCTGAAAAAAATAAATATAATTTGATATTCAATTTAATACTAGTCTTTTGGTGAATTTATTAATGCTCTGCAGTCAATAGCAGGCCCTAGGCATCCATCCACTTTGAAAACGGCTACCATTACGTAATTTTTAAAAAGGTTTCTCTAGGTATTGTATACTTGTATTGTATACAAACTTGATTAAAAAAAAAGTTGGAACACTGTACACATTGTGAATAAAAACATAATGCAATGATGTGGAAGTTTGAAATTTCAACATTTTATTCAGAATACACATAGATGACATAAAATGTTTAAATTGAGAAAATGTATAATTTTAAAAAGGGAAAAATAAGTTGATTTTTAAATTTCATGGCATCAACACCTCAAAAAAGTTGGGACAAGGCCATGTTTACCTCTGTGTTGCATCCCATCTTCTTTTTATAACAGTCTGCAAACGTCTGCGGACTGAGGAGACAAGTTGTTCAAGTTTAGGAACAAGAATGTTGTCTAATACAGGCTTCTAGTTGCTCAACTGTCTTAGGTCTTCTTTGTCACATCCTCCTCTTTATGATGCACCAAATGTTTCCTATGGGTGAAAGTACCCAGATCCTTCTTCTACGTAGCTATGTTGTAATTGATGCGGTATGTGGTTTGGCATTGTCATGTTGGAAAATGCATGGTCTAACTTGAAAGAGACAACGTCTGGATGGGAGCATATGTTGTTCTACTTGGATATATCTTTCAGCTTTGATGGTACCTTTCCATGTCTGGATGACATGGCGTCCCAGTTTTCCAAAAAGAACTTCAAATTTTGATTTGTCTGACCACAGAACAGTTTTCCACTTTGCCACAGTCCATTTTAAATGAGCCTTGGCTCCAGAGAAAACACCTGTGCTTCTGGATCATGTTTAGATATGGCTTCTTTTTTGACCTATAGAGTTTTAGTCGGCAACGGTGAATGGCCCGGTGGATTGTGTTCACCGACAATGTTTTCTGGAAGTATTCCTAAGTCCATGTTGCGATTTCTATTACAGTAGCATTCCTGTTTGTGATGCAGTGCACAGAGATTGTTCCAGATTCTCTGAATCTTTGGATGATGTCATGAACTGTAGATGATGATAACTTCAAACTCTTTGTAATTTTTCTCTGAGAAACTCCTTTCTGATATTGCTCCACTATTTTTTGCCGCAGCATTGGGGGATGCTCATCTTGACCTCTGAGAGACACTGCCACTCTGAGAGGCTCTTTTTATACCAAGCATTAGCCAACCTAATAAGTTGCAAGTTGGTCCTCCAGCTGTTCCTTTTATGTACATTTAACATTTCCGGCCTCTAATTGCTACCTGTCCCTCCCAACTTTTTACGAATGTGTAGCTCTCTTGAAATCTAAAATGAGGCAATATTTGGCCTGACATTTCAAAATGTCTCTTTCAACATTTGATATGTTATCTATGTTGTATTTTGAATAAAATATTGAAATGTAAAACTTCCACATCATTGCATTCTGTTTTTATTCACAATTTATACAATGTCCCAACCTCAACAACTCGGGTTGTGTATACAACAGACACATTTTGAGTGTTTCACTTGCTAATGCAGGGGTTCCCAAACTTTTTAGACCGCGACCCCCAATATTAGACTGCTGACGAACCAGTGTGCTAATGGCTCTCGTCTTCTCAACTTTTACATATATAGTTCATGATTACCGATTAAAAAATTTCACAGTCACAATTATTCGATTTTTTTTTTTTTTCCCCAGACGCCTAAAGAACCAAAAAACACCAAAAGAAGAGTTCAAAAACCCTTAAATAGTATTTGTTGCGAGTCCAAAAATGTTAATTTGGTTTTCATGTCTTTTTTTGTTTTCTTATACTCAGACCAATGTTTTTAAGCTTTTACCTTGACATGTTTTGACTGCTAAACTTCTTGCAGTCTTCCTCATGCATTTGTCGTCTTACGTGAAGCGGTAGGACAACGCCCCCTGTAGTTAGATTTCCTAAGGACTGCATCTTCCAGGTGGTAAACAATTTAATTCAGGGGTCCCTAAACCTTTTAATATCTCGGACCACTTTCCAGCAATGTTTTACGGACCAAAATGGTTCCAAATAAAAGGGCTAGCTTCAGAAATGCCCCTCAAGTGCCCTGGGCTTTTGTTGCAATCTCTGGATATTCTGTCTTGACCTTTATCCAGAATGCTGTGACGTTTGAAGTCCTCTCAAATATAGTTTTCAGGCCACTATCATTTGTGATGTCAAGCAGTTGGTCTTCCTTGCGCACGGATAAAACCAATTCACCTGGCTGGTTCACAAATGGGTTATGGATCCATTTAGTCAGAGTTCAAGGGTCTTTTGTAAATGGGAAAAGCTTTATTTGATAGCTGTAAGCCACATATGACCCAAAGTGGGCTTAAACAGTGTGATTACCTGTTGAGATGGAGCCATTATTTAGGACTGAACTGCAGCTTTCTTATTGTTGGAAGTGGTGGCTTCTGTCTCTCATCATTGGACTTTAAAATTCTGGAATTGTTTTTTTGCTTTTAGGCCAGTCTAATGTGTTGGCTAAATTGGCAGCTGTGAGTTAGTCAAGTGCACTCAAGCGTGGGAAAGAGCTTCCGGTAGAAGTTTTCAAAATAAAACACCCTGACTATCCTGAATGTCCAAAATCCATTAAAATGGAGATTTTCTGTGTGGACCAAAAGAAAATGACCTAGGGACTCCTGATCTAATGGAGTGGGACAAAACCAGGTTTACAGGAGAACAAACACCGCTGGTGGGTTAAGGAAGCGATAGACATCTGAAACTAAACGATCCCCGAGGACAATGAACTGGGATGCTGTCGGACTACCGCTTAAGGTAGGATAACAAAACCTGTATAAATCAGCTGACAAGACACAACACATCATGTGACTCTGAGGAAGACTGCAAGAAGTTTAGCAGTCGAAACATGTCAAGGTAAACACTTAGACATTGGTCTGGTAAGAAAACAAACAAGCTAGTATTTGTTACTGATGTGAAACAAATATTCTTGTGTTCCGTAAACGCCTTTTTGTTTTGTATCACATTTGACACAAAACAAAAAATAAATTTAAAAATATTACAAATTTTAAAATATTTAATATGCCGAGCATTCTAGGCTTGGCCCCGTTAGGTGTGCTTGTAGCTGGGTGAGGATGAAAGTGTCTGAATTAAGGTTCTCTACTGACCGTGTATATACAATAGTGGCAGGCCAGATCTCTAAGACGATGTCACTGTCGTGTGGTTGTGGCGGCTGGGCCTGGTGGATGGCAGGAAGGTAGTAAGCTACAGTCACATCGTGAGAGATGACAGAGCGGCTCTCATCTGTGTGCACCACCGTCACAATGGGGAGCGACATGCCCAGGTAGTCCCCTGAAGATGGGTAAGAAGCCAGTGTCATTTGTGCTCTAAAATTGAAATGGAACACACTCTTACTTACCCAAAGAGTTCTGCTGGCAAATGTATCTCATTATCCGCATGAAGCCATAGCAGATGCTCTGTTCGTAAGTGTCCTCACACATTGTAATACAAGCCCAGTGGCCTTTCTCATAGTGTCGCTTTTCATACAGCAGCTCCCCACACTGTTAAAAATAGTGTTTAAAGAAAAGAGTTTCAAATATTAACAACAGTCAAATTACACAAAATATCTATATTGACTATTTCTCATTTAATTTGATGCTGGTGTAGCAGTTAGTACTATTAAAGTAATAAGCTGTGACACACATGTGAGTGTGTGTGGGCTTATGAAGCTCAAATTATGAAAAAACTTGTTTGTTTTTGCCAATCAATTTGCTTTTCATTTAAGAAACTGATTAAAACAGCTGAGTCTTAAGTCTCCAGCCAGGTGTTAATGAACTAAATAACTCGTAGGGCTTTGGATGTTCTATTGTATTCTTTAATACATTTCACACAGAAGCACAATGTAATAATGTTGCTTCAGTGTGTTACTTAATCTGCAGACCATGTTATGATTCAGAGTTTGTAGGAGCTGCTTCCTGTATTTATTTCCTTTTGCGGTTTGTTCATTTTAACTGAATGCAGCAATTTACTAAGAATAATGCCGACAAAAGCCAATTCAGATTTTAAAAAAGTGTTTTACCTGATTCCAGCCTTTCTTAAACCATGATAAAGCCAGTTGGCTCTATCATTAGCCCCTCCTCCTTTTTTGCTTTTTCGGCTGTATTGCTGCTTGGATTTTCCATAGCCATGCTTCACTGTTTACAAGACGTGCAGGCGCTTAAGGGCTTTATAGCAGCAGCCAATGGGGCTCATCCCCTTTTGAGAATGTGATAGGCTAAGAATGGCCGAGCCGTTTAGGGTTTTGCTAGAATAAGAAGCACTCTAAAAAAGCGTACACAGAACTTAGAAAGTGGATCTTTACATAAATGACTGCTTTTACAACATACTTTATGGGATAAAACGATTTTCACTCAAATACAAAAAATAAGGTACAGGATTTTTAAGAATAAAAGGTCAGTTGGATAACAAAAACAGCCTGGTTAAACCCAGATGTGCCAAGTAATGCTCAAAAAGCATGGCAGTTTTAACGTTGGAACGCCTCCTTGTACAAATTCTTCTGCAAAACAACTAGAAATAGCACTTTTGCCAATTCTACAATGATAATGTTCAGTCACACCTAAAGCTGTGAAAATGTGGCTTTGTTCAAGAACTACTGTTTTTGTAACTTTCCCCTTATCGCTTGAAATAAAGACCACACATGACAGGGGTGTAGTGGCAGTGGCAAAGGTACCTTCTCTTTGCGTGAGAGGAGAGTGAAGGGGACCTGTTCTCTGTCGCTGCGTCCCTCGTTGTTGCTGGTTAGCTGCTGGATGGGCTCTGCCATATCTGTCGACAGGCAAACACAACTAAAGAGGTCCCAAAGCTTTATTACAGACATTCTTTACCATCTTACTAATGTGATCCACAAGATACGCTGGCTTCATTAATCTGCTGGCAGCCAGTGTGAGCCAGATTACTGAGAGTCATGCTAAGACCAGGTATGGGCTCAGTAAACAGAGGCATGCTACATTAAGAATTGAACAGTTCAAAAATGTGAATGCTCTTATTAAATAAAAGGTCACCTCCTCCACATTCTGTCATGGGTTTGGTGATCACTTATGTGTAAGTTTGTGTACACATTAGCAGCGATGGAATGACATATCAAAGGCCGATGGCAAAGTCCAGCTTCTGTCCTACCATGATTTTTTTCTGCAGTATCAGGGCCAGTATAAAATGAAGCCAACATTTTATTGTTTATTGTTTATTTTTATTTAACCTTTATTTAACCAGGATAGTCCCACGGAGATTACAAATCTCTTTTGCAGGAGAGTCCTGGCCCCATGTGTGAGGGGGGGGGACTATTGTACATGTTTTTGGTGGTAGGGGAAACCGGAGTACCCGGAGGAAACCTACGCGGTCACAGGGAGAACATGCAAACTCCACACAGAAAGGCCCTGCCCTGGATGGGAATCGAACCCAGGACCTTCTTGCTTGTTTAAACACAATAGTGCAACCCTAAACTATGTGTCCATGACACTTAAAGGTCTTTAGAGTGAGCGGCATGGTCCTGTGTCACGCACTGTAAGTAATGAACAGCCAGGCAAGGTTCTGTTACTAATCCTGAGGCACAAAGCCCCAGCAAGTTCTCTCAATCTGAGACGGGAATTAGAGCGAGGCCAGAGTGTCAGGCTGTGTTCACACTGGAAATATTTACCTAGTGGTTCAAATCTACTAGAAGCACTCATACAAACATGTTAAGAAATGCACTTTTTATTGCGTCTGCTGGGTTTATTGTTCTGGGCTGTGTCTTTAGAGCCTTCTGCTGTGCACAGCATCTGTATTGAAAAATCACTACTAGTATCTGTATAATGCCTTCTGTATTTGTTTTTGTCCTCGTTATTATGATCAATAATTATAATTGGTAACCTTGCGCTGCAGCTGGATTTGTGAATTTAGAGACTCAAAAAAATCCATCTTGAACTACTCCAAGTATTTGGTCTGAACCCTGGCCAAACATGGCCTATGTGTCCAATGATGTGGCAGATCTGACAGGTCTGGGTGTGTTTTAGATTTGAAGATGTAGTGACCGTCTTAACATTACAAACAGTGCTCTTCTCCGATTGGATAAAACTGTAGTTGAATTCAATCTTTCAGGTATATATTTAAACTTCTTGTCCTTTTGATAACACTTTGAACAGGAGGCCTTCAGATGGAACTGTGGAGCAGACTATGTTCTGTGGAGCAATTATCTGGCAGAGAAAAGTTTTATATTGCTTGGCAGACAAACTTTCTGAAACATATGAACTGAAGTAGACTATAATATATTGTGATTAAAACGGCGGAGATGTTTTAGGGAACCTCATGTGACCCTTCCACATTCCAGACAGCTTGCAAATAGATAATACACATTCACAAAAAACACACACCCTCAGCCTTCATCTTTACTAGAATCACACAAAAGCAGACTCTTAACAGACTGCAGTGTTGGATTTATATCTTGGTACCAGTGTTGTTCTGTTTTAGTCACATTAGAGTCTGGATTTTAAATGAGGAAAGTGAGTGTTCTTACAAACACAACTTTATTTCTTTGTTTCTTATATCCTGGAGGCTCAGGTTAGGTCAGCTAATAATGCCATTGGGCTGTACTTTAAATCAGGTTTCAACTCAAGCCACATAAAAAAATAAATCTAACATGTAAAAAGCATTGTTGATGCTGTAGACTAAATAATTAATTTAGTCAATAATATTTTTCAGTAGTGTGTAAAGTTCCTGTTTTTCTTGAAAACTCCACAGTCATCTACAGTAATATATTTACCTCAGGGACCAGGGTCCTATGACCAGACTTGATAAAAACAGCTGATGGGTTTTCTTTTATAAAAGAATCTGTTTTGGCTTTGGTGCTCAGTGTTCTGGTTCTCTCATTTCTCACTAGAAACTAGGTCAGTACAGTGGTATGCCTGGAGGAAGTGGAGCTGTCCTGTTTTACCTAACCGTCCTTTCTACTTCTTATTAATGTGAAAGTACATTGTGGTTTTTGCTTGGATAAAAGAATTGAGTAAAAATACCTTCAGGAACATCCACTTGGTGTCCGCGGGCCACATCCTGCCAGTAGTGCAGTAGGCGGTCCTGGTCTTCATCCTCCATGGTTTCGCCCTCTTCTTCGAGGCTGCCATTGCCCGAGTCTGACAGCTGGTCTTCAGAAAAGGACTCCAGGTCCTCCAGCGTGATCATGCCGTGTCGGTCGGGCCCAGCGCCCTCTCCGCCGCCGCCTTCTCCGTTCATTTGGCAGCCTCCTCGGTCCATTCCTCGTCGTTAATCTACCACGTACCGCACACAAACACCACAGAGGCACAAAGACCGTTTGAGTCTCGCACAGCTTCAGTTCGTACAGTAGTGAGCTAAGTTGTTTTCCTTCCGAGCGCGCTGTGGAGCTTGTTCCGATTAGGAAAGAACAAAGCAGGCATTATACAGGTCTTCCCGACGCATTCGGCCGTATTAGCGTCTGCCTTTTCATATCCGGTGATTTCCTTTACCCCCCGTCTACCTTTAAAAAGTGAAAACCCAAAGACTAATGTGTGTGACGGCTGACCTGGCTGTATCCGGAGTCCGGACAAGTACGCAATGTTTATAGGAAACGAGGGCGGACCACGTGACTCCGCGGGCCCCTCCTCCTCTGGGGGCCTGGCTCAGCAGGTACTGCTCTAACTGCGATCATGAGAATAATGTCTGACCAATGAATGACAAGTGTGCACTTTTCTGTAAGACATGCATCACTTACTTGATTTTATCATTCCCACTAAATAAGGTACTTGTAAATAAGGCTTTTATCTTTCAGCCTCATACAGAAGTGCATTTTTTCATTATCCATTGCCACAGATAGCCCTTTCACTGTATTAAGTCACATTTGTTGTATGCAGCTGTATTCTCTATGTTATAGTTAGTTATAAGAGGTGTTTGTGATTAGATTGTTTTCTCCTTCTATGTGCAAATGAAATGAAGACATTACTTTTAAAATACAGTCTCACTTGTCCTGTTTTCCATGGAACAGTCACTAATGGCTTTACTTATTTTTTACTTTTAATTAACTGATGAGCAACAGAGACAGAGAGGGTCAATTGTGTCGCCGCAGAATAAACACAGAATTTGAGATTTTCTCTGCTGTGTACCACCATGTTGCACACTGTAACACATTATATACTCCTTTATTGTGTGGGGAGTCTACACACACACACACACACACACACACACACACACACACGCGTTTAAACAGTGAGTTATGGCCTATGGAAATATGTGTCTTTGAGTTGCAGGAGTGAGTTCAGCACAGTTCACTTCTCTGTACGTTTTATTTATAGCTCCCATCAGACTGGTCACACTCTCACAGATTAAATCAATCATCCGCTGAATTCTACTGAGCATGCTCTGTGCAGCTGCTGTTGACTGTTGTTGTGCCCCCACTAAGTTATGCTTACAATTCACAAGCGATGCTTGTGAGCCACCCTCAAAAACAGGGTCAGAAACAAAAGAGTGGTAAGCGCAACTTGTAAATTGAAAAAACGTAGGGAAAGCAGCAAAAAAGTAGTTTTTATAAAACGTTTTTACATTTATGAAAATATTTTCTGTTTACGGTTACAGTTACAATTCAAATATATTTTTTTATAATTATTTTTTCTTTGGTTAAAGTTCCAAGTTTATGTTTATAATAATTTTTTTGTTTACGCCTTTCAGGTGGCACTGACAGTGAGAGATTACTCTCAGATTAACTCTTTTGTCTGAGACTTGTGTAAATGAAAATCAAAGCTTGGAAGCTTGAGTTTGGGCAAATATGTTGAGAAAAATTTTAGCGAATCAGGTGTATTCATCTTCTCATCTTTAAGTTATGCTGTCAGTGGGGGCACAACAACAGGGTCAGTAGCATCTGGACAGAGCATGCTTAGTAGAATCCAGCGGATGATTGGTTGAATCTGTGTAATCTGAATAATTATTATTTTTTTGATTACAGTTCTAAGTGTACGTTTACAATTCTTTTTTTTTTTATTTACAGTCAAGCTGACCCTAGATTGACACCATACACCTGCCTACCTTTCATATAAACACTGGCAAATATTTGGTTGTTATATTGACATGAAAACACCAGGACATATGATTGAGAGTGCTTTTATTATTGTACATCTACTGTATTTGAGTGCTGAGCTCTGTCATCTCATGAGGATAAAGCCAGACTCAGAGCGGTATAATTAGCCCAATTGTGTATTTGAACAACAAAGTGATCTCTACCTAAAGTTGTTTTCTGGTCCTTCTTCTGAATACACACTTGTTTTGGTCAGAGACACGTCTTTATTGGGGGCTTTAATCGCACCATCTCGTACTTCGCACACATGCTCTTCTGAGGCTTCGGGGGCTCTGCTGCGCAGCAGATCTGAACATCCAGTGGGCAAGGGTCTGTGACGTTTTTTGCTGGTGCTATGCGTAGATGCTTCCAGTGGAAATTTGGTTGTAATTTGGCCATTGTGAGGTGGCAGCATTGACAGGTCTGGGCATGTTTTAGGTTTGAAGATGTAGCGACTGTTTTAATGTTACGAACATAAACAACATGGAGCTGCTCTGATTGGATAATACTGCAGTTGAAAATCCAATCACCGACCAGGTATTCATTTAAAGTTCCTGCCTTTGGAAGCCCTCCCAGATGTGGGACAGATCATGTTTTGTGGAACTGTATCTGGCTTGTCAGGTTAGAACATTACCATGGCTGATATTAGATTAGATTAGATTAGATTCAACTTTATTGTCATTACACAAGTACAGGTACAAGGCAACGAAATGCAGTTTAGGTCTAACCAGAAGTGCAATAGCAGCAAGTGCAGGATATATACAATGGTTGCATAAATATAGGATATGGAGATGTACAGGATTTACAGGTAATATGTACAATGAATATAAATATACAGATGGTTATTACTATAAAAGGTGAGTGTGTGCCATAAATATAATTACAGGTGTCTCTTTCTATAAACAGCATTTACAGGTGAATATGTACTATAAATGTAAATGTAATATACAGATGTCTCCAACTATAAACAGAATTTTACAGGTAGATGTACACAATTGTATGTTAGCTTAAGGTAAGCAGTAGATTTAAGGTAGTGCAAACAGCGAAATGTAAACACAGCGAAATGTAAACGATGATAACAATGATATGCTTCAAAACAAGACAAATGTATTCAGGAATATCTTGTGAAGTAAAAATTTTGAAATATGAGGTCAGGTTTTTTTATGGCACATAATACGTTATTTTTGTATTTGTGTTTGCATTTTGGCTACTATAGAAAAATATTAAACAAATTCCTCTGTTGTGAAAAATGTTACATTGTGATTCCAATGTGAGACTTTTTTTTTTTTTTTTTTTGTAATAGAGATGAATGTCTGTGTAAGTGTTAACCTTGTGATTATACCCTGCCTCAGCCTCATTATGTTATAATATAGAAATGAGTGCGATAGTATTTTTCTTGGCCTTGTTCACCACGAACTCCAGCTTCAAGATGTGACGCAGTATTCTGGGTCGGTTGATGGTTGAACTGAAAACACCAATCCCCGATGTTCCTTCAGGGAACGAGGGCCGAGCCACGGGCCGAGCCACAGGTGTCTGTCGCCGAGCTGAAGCTGGTGCGGCCCCCATCCACGGTGAATGCTGGGGACATCCTCAGGAGAATAGGTCTGTCTATCTCCTCGGGCGTGAGGACAGATCGCTCATGCATGAGCTTGTCCAAGGAGCTCACCAGGAAAGCCATATTGCTAGCCAACGCCACCACTTGAGCAGCGTTAGCGTAGCAGCGATCCATCAGCGACGCCGTCAACCTGTCCCTCTTCGATGCTAGAGCCGGCTTATCGCTAGGCCAGGGGGTGGATGACGGGAGCAGATACATCCTCACATCCTCCACGTTGCAGTAGCCCAGATATCCCTGGGCGAGGCCTCTCGCCGTGAGCGGACATTGCCATTCTCGCTGGGCATTAAGTGGGATGGGTGTCATCAGAGGGCAGAGAGTCGCCACACGTGGTCAAGAGCGGGTCTGTGAGGCAATCCCCATTGTGAAGTCCGCCGCAGCCCTCTCAAGTGGCTAGGGCGGGAGCGGAGTCCCCATTCTCTCTGCAGCGGAGGCAAACAGCTGCGGCAGATCATCTAACAAGTACAGATGAGCCGGCTGGGGGTCAGGGGCGGCAAATCTAGTGCAAGAGGAGCCAGCGTCCTCGCCACAACTCTCCCCGTCGCAGCGCAGCGTTCGGTCTCCTCTCTAGGGAGGCAAGGAGATCGCTTTAGCTGATGACGCCATGTCGGTGCCCGACACCGGTAGGTGACGAATCTCGGGCACAATCCGTTCTTTTATTTTCTGTATATTCCTCGCTCTTTTAGTGATCTCAGAGGTGCTGAGAGAGAAGAAGTAAGAGCGTTGGGCGAGGGGGGTTTATATAGCCCCTTTAGGCTGTGCCAGGACGTTGGCATGATTGGCGCGGTGAGTACTTTGATCTTTTTCAAAGAGCTGGCTGGCGCCAGAGAGGTAAATGGTAATGGTAAATGGCATGCATTTATATAGCGCTTTTTTGCACCCTTCTCGGGCACCCAAAGCACTTTACATCGTGCTTCCACTCACCCCATTCACACACATTCACACCTGGGGCAGACAGAGATGGGGGCTGCCAAACCAAACGGCGCTCAACCTTCTCCGACCACCACCAAACACACCTCTACAGTCACACACATTCATACATCAGTGCTACGGACACTGAAGTGGGGCTTTAAGTAAAAGCATCTGGACACACTTTTCAAGGTGAAGACGTTTTGTCTCTAATTCCAAGAGACTATCTAAGATATAAGAGACAAAACATCTTTACCTTGAAAACTAAATCCAGGTGCTTTTACTTCAACCTTTTTTTTCAAGATGTCCTGGATGACTGAGAACCTTCACAGACCTTTATTATACACTTTACAGTGTAATGTAGGTTAATTCTCTTCAGCACATCGGCCTGTTCAGAGAAAAAAAACACAGTAGTTTAACTGCATCACAGCTCTGTGGTTTAAGTAAGGATATTCAGATTCACAGTGTTTTGACGAGGCTAGAGGCACAAAATTGTGAAAATTGTAAATGAGCCCAATGCTTTTCTATGGCAATGCCAACCACTTTTTGCCAACCAAGATTGTAGCAAAATCATCGTAGAACAGACTGTGAACAGTCGGTCAACAACGAAAGTGATATTGTAGGCCCACAGTTTAGCATAAATTCAGCCTACAGAAAATAAGTTTGAGTTTCATATGGGGACGCAGTAGCTCAGTGGTAGAGCGGTCGTCCTTCAACTGGAAGGTAGGTGGTTCAATTCCCGCTCTCCCCACAGTTCATACTGTTGTCAGTGGCGTAAAAAGGGAGTATGCGCTATATGCGGCGCATAGGGGCGCAGCACCTGGGGGCGCCAAAGCAATGGTATAAAAAAAAAAAAAAAATTTTAAAAATATGTATACAGAGATTCTCAGTAGGCTACACACATTTACTAAAATGATGGGGAATAATCTAATATGGACTGACAGGCTTGTTTTGTGATGAGTTTTAGTTTACTGCGTTTAAAATGCTTCTGGTATTTATTTATTGAGTAAATTTCCAGATTTCCTGTTGAGTTTACGATATGGCTGTAATAAACTTTTCTGTTTGCCCTGAGGTGTCCTATGAATGTACCAAGTTTTGTATTTCTACATTGGAAAAATTTACTTTCACTTTCCATAGGCCCAATGTATT
Organism: Perccottus glenii; assembly: GCA_024416835.2. Lineage (NCBI taxonomy): Eukaryota > Metazoa > Chordata > Actinopteri > Gobiiformes > Odontobutidae > Perccottus > Perccottus glenii. Next base: position 712,446 of record CM044565.2, on the reverse strand, counting down.
TTGACTTTTCTAGGGGTCGCCACTGAGTCATTTTTCATTCGTTTTCCTCGGGGACTTCAAATACAACTCGAGCCAAAACGTCAAGAAAAACGCCTGTCTATTTTACTCACATGTGTTTAGCTCATTTTGCCCAAGTTTGGTGTCTGTGGAATGAAGCAGCTATTTTCTGTTGATTTTTAAAAAAGAGGTGTATTCTAAGTCGGTTCACATTTTCAATTCAAAATGGCCGCCTTCCCGTGTGTGATAGGGTGTGGTCCCCATTGGCTTTTTTGTTCATAAGCCCATACTGGATGTGTGTACCAAGTTTCATTTGCCTACGAACAACTAAAATTTTCACTTCCCATTGACTTTTTCCACATATTTGGGACGTTGCTATGGCAACACATTTATAGATATTATATATTAGATATTATATTATAGAATTGTCATTGGCTTTTATTTTCATCATGACATAAGAGATGTGTGTACCACATTTCATGTCTCTATGACAAACTAAATTCTTGGGTCCCATTATAAGTTTGTAGGGGGAGCTGGAGAGCCATTTCTAAAGATAACCCTTTTATTTACATATTTTTGTGTTCAGGTCATGAATGTGCACAAACGCCTTTTTGGGTCCAACTCGATCTGAGAAGGTGTTTGAGAGTTAAGAGACGTTTTATTTTCACAAAAATTGCCACCTCGTTACAGGCTTGCCACACCCATACCCGATAAGATATCAAAACAAAGTCACAACTTTGGTTGGCACACGTGTCTAGATGATACTCACCAAATTTGGGGCCATTTAGATTAAAACACAAGGATTTGCATCTTTTTGCGCAAGGGGTGCGATTTTAGTGGCCATGCGTTTCACCCCACATGGCGGACTTCCTGTTGAGTTTAGGGTGTGGCTGTCATAGACTTTTCTGTTTGCCCTGAGATGTCCTATGGATGTACCAAGTTTCATTCTTCTACGTTGGAAAAAAGTAACTTTCACTTTCCATAGGCCCAATGTATTTTGACTTTTCTAGGGGTCGCCACTGAGTCATTTTTCGTATATTTTTTCGGGGACTTCAAATACATAAATTTTTCGCTGGGCTTGAAGTCTGGTCAATAAAGTCAATAAAAATTACTTTTAGTTGCACGTTTACTGGGTCAAATTTAGGATCATTTTGCAGAAAATAAATAAATAAATAACTCGAGCAAAAACAATAGGCCCTCCCGGTCATCACCGGCTCGGGCCTAATAACCTGAAATGGAATAATTTCTTACAGAGTTACGATAACACTTATTTGCCTTTTCAAAATTTGTAAACTAGGCGTTTCACATTGTTTTTGTTTTGTCAAGTTTGAAATATCTTACCTAATGTAACCATAAATCTGTGTTGATTTAACTTTAGACTTTATTTAGAATGGTGTTTTATGCGTTTGTAATGGGCTAGTTTTGCTCACTTTTTCAGGGTCCTGTTTTCTAATAAGCGGTGAGTACCATGTCCCGTGTAATGGAGCTGTAGATGTTGTGTGAAAGGGCAGAGGATTAAGAGCTGTCAGTGAATGTTTGCTTTTCTCTGCTCTGATCTTCTTATCAGCGGTGTTCAGAGGTGAGCAGATTCTGCTCTTACATGATTCTCTTTATTCTGACTTTGCACTGTGACACCATAAGGACAATAAAGGACTGACCATCATGCAATATGAATATTTTAATATAGCTTAAACAATACAATTTGTGATAATAGTATTATCCTTTGGAATAAAGTTGTTTTTCCAGAAATATACAATGTATACAATATAGGCTACAACAATATTAGGAAACAGTCAGATCTGTGATAATATTGACTAGGATTGATGATCTGAATTACATTTAATTTGAAAGAAAATAACTTTAATGTTGTTTGTTACAGTAGTACTATTTGACAAACAGCTTTTGTTTGTGCAACAGTCAACCACATAGTTCTCTGTCTCCACTGTATTACAATCAACATCATACTATGGATCTGTTAATGTGATAATATTATTTACGACTTTAAAATCTCTGAAGTAGACTTTATGTGCTGTGCTTTAGCATCATTATGTCTTTAAGTTTGGATGTTTTTAGATTTGTTTTTGATTGGTCTTTCATATTTGACATGTGTATATTATGGACAATCATATCCTATCATGTATGTGTTATACATAAATTCTCTGTATATTTCCTTTCAGACCTAGATAAACATGAAAAGATGGATGGACCGTTCCATTTCCATCATCATCTTGTTGTTTGACCTACACAATGTTGTGAAAATCCTTTTACCCAGAAGCACCAAGATAAAGCAAAGCCTTTAAATTATCTGTTTGACAAACTACCTCTATTCTGTTCCCAATTACTCAGAAAGCAGTGCAGTGCAGGGCTTAAGTGTTTCTCAGGAAGTGGCTTGTTTTCACTGACTTATTTTGGCTTGTGCCTTTTTGCCAGGTGCTGGAGAAGTTCATGTCTCGTCTCGTCCAGTATCGCGCAATGGGCCACAAGGACCTTCGGACCCTTGGCAAATACCAGCTCATCCTCGCCAGGGACCAGTTCCGCAAAAACCCACTACCGCACATCAAGGCATGGACAGTTGCATGGACATGATTCTGCATAATTCCATAATTTTAAAGCAGTGAAAATAATTAGCCACATTTAGTGAAATGTGCTTAAAGATGAGATAAAGAAGAGGGCTGTCATTATACAATTTGTTTTAAAAGATTCACAGAAAGGCTTCTCTTTTAAAATAATATTTTCTGACAAACTGATTAAATAGTACTGTAGCAGAAAATAGTCCGTATCAGACTGATGCACTGGACTGTTCTGATGAGATTCAAAACTATATAAAAGAAATAGGATTTAGATCGAAAGTGTGTCAGCACTACTCTTAATTTAAGGAATAGATCCAACAGTCTTTAAAGTGGAACTAAGTAACATTCTTACCTTCATGCATTGTTTTCTAATCCTTACAATGGTTAATTAAGTAGCGGTGTGTTTGAAGCGCGCACTATCCCCCTCTTGCTTATCTAAGCCGAAAACAGCATTTGCAAGTTGAGCTGCCACCGACCCAACACAAGTGACAAATTGCTTTACGGTAATTCAATATACACATAGCAACCTCACGCAGTGCAAATTTGTGCTTTTGCTACGATCATACCAAAACGGCATACACTTTATAATCATCAGTCATGGTGGAACCACCAAAAAGACAGAGCCGTCCAGAGCTGCACTAGGAGTATTTATGACAGTTTGATTCACTGAAGGAAGGGGGAGCTTAGCAAATCTTACTTAGTTCTGTATAAACACTATAAGTATATAATGAGTCACATTTCTCTTTGATCTCCAGCTAAGATTGGGAAATTGTCCATCTTTAACTGTGAACCAGTCTGTCCTACATCTTTAGCTCACAGATCCATATCATCAAAAAATTCTCATCTTTATTTAACATCCATCCATCCATATTCTCCCGCTTATCTGTGGCCGGGTCAAGGGGTCAGCAGTCTAAGCAGAGATGGCCAGACTTCCCTCTCCCTAGACACTTCCGCCAGCTTTTCCGGGGAAATACCGAGGCATTCCCAGGCCAGCCGAAAGACATAGTCCCTCCAGCGTGTCATCCGGAACAGATGCCCTAGCCACCTCAGCTGGCTCCTATCGATGTGGAGTAGTGGCTCTACTCTGAGCTCCTCCCAAGTAGCCGAGCTCCTCAACCTATCTCTAAGGGCAAGCCACCCTGCGGAGGAAACTCATTTCGGCCGCCTGTATCTGGGATCTTGCCCTTTCGGTCATGACCCAGAGCTCATGACCATAGGTGAGAGTAGGAACATAGATTGAGCAGTAAATTGAGCGCTTCACCTTGCAGCTCAGCTCCTTCTTTACCACGACAGGCCAGTACATCAACTGCATCACTGCAAAGATACTTGCTGATTCTCATCCCAGCCGCTTCATACTCGGCTGCAAATCGTCCCAGTGTATGCTGAATGTCCTGGCTTAATGGAGCAAACATAACACCATCTGCACAAAATCATGTGGTCCCCAAACCAGACTCCTTCCGGACCATGGCCGCGCCTAGAAATCCTGTCCATAAAGATAATGAACAGGACCGGTGACAAAGAGCAGCCCTGCCGGAGTCCAACATGCACTGGGAACAGGTCTGACTTACTGCACCGTAAACATGTCTGACAATGCGAACCAAGCTCCTGCTCTAGTCATACATACCCTGGTATTTTTTGGCCTGATAACATGCACACAAGTTGACACAAACGGGTTTGAATGGCTACTAAAGGCAACCATCCTCACCTGTGATCTGTTTGATTGTAATCAGTGTGTGTATAAAAGGTCAGTGAGTTTCTGGGCTAATGACAATCCCTTGCATCTCTCATCCAGTAATTGAGAATGCCAATCAGCAGTGTTCAGGTAGACCAACAAATATTTCAGCCATAACTGCTAAAATTGTTCGGGAGACTTCAGATGAAATACAGGACACTCTGAAAAAAAGAGGTGTGGCTGTTTCAAGATGCATAATAAGAAGGCACTTGAATACAATATGCACTTACACTTACAAAACGCCAAACAGCACAGAGATAAGCCTCAAAACTTCTAGGTCAAAGTCATTTGGAGTGATGAGACCAAAATTGGCCATAGCCATAACATTACATTTGGAGTGGAGTCAACAAGGGCTATGATGAAAGGTACCCCAAAACATGGAGGTGTGTCACTGATGTATTGGGGATGTATGAGCTACAAAGACACAGAAAAGATGATGTAATCAGAAAATACTGGAAAAAAATTTGCATTCATCTGTCCGAAAGCTGCGCATGGGACATACTTGGACGTTCCAACATGACAACAATCCAAAGCACAAGGCATGGTCGACCTGTCATTGGCAAAAGCAGCATAAAGTGAAGGTGGCCATCTCAGTATCCTGACCTCAATATCGTTGAGCAACTCTGGGGAGATCTCAAACGTGTAGTTCTTGAAAAACAGCCCAAGAATTTACAGGAACTGGAGGCTTTTTGCCAAAAAGAATTGGGAGAGAAAATAAAGAGCCTCATCCACAACTACCACAAAAGACTTCAAGCTGTCATTGATGTTAAAGGTGGCAATACTATTAAGAAAGGGGTTATGTAAATAAATATACAAATCAATATAATCCTATCTCGGAGGTCTACAGACAATTCCCTGGACTTCATGGATTGGTTTGTCTCTGAAATGCACTTTTAATTGTGGGACCTTTATATAGATAGATGTGTCCCTTTCCAAATCATGTTCTATCAACTGAATTTATCACAGTTAAAATCAAGTTGTAGAAGCATCATCAGTGGAAAAATGATGTACTTGAGCTCAATTTTGAGTGTCATGGAAGTGCTTTTTGTAAATTTTATATTTAATTAATTAATTAAGATTTCAAGATTTCCGGATGCACTGTATACAGAAGGAAACAACCCAGAATAAGTGATATGATGTGGAAAAATATGTGCACTCCCCAGCAATCTGCGTTGTTAACGGACTCTGTTTTAAACATGCTAATGAAGGACATATGATCATTGTTGATGATGAAGGCCATAGACAGCAAAATTGCCCTGACTGTAGATATATGGACAAGTGTGGGAATCACATGCCATTACGTTGGAAGTGACGGAACATGAATTCCATTTGCCTTTCAACCATAAAAAGAGGAAAAAAACAAAAAAAAAGAGAAAACTGTGAATGAGAAGGTGTTTCCAAACTCTTGACTGGTACTGTATTTTATTTTAAAACACATTCCCACACCCAATCCAAATTAAAAAAGTAAGATTTGTTTTCTGAGAATCTACTGCACCAACTGGTAACTTGTTAGCCACTTAGCAATAAAAATATACTAAAAACCTGGATTATTCTGGTTAGGCACATTGTACTGCTATTATTTTGAACAATACTGTAAATAGTAGCAGAGTTCAGGGAAGCCATCTTAAACAGAACTCTGCTAGTTCATTATCAAGTCTTCAGTACACAGTAACACTAGTAAAAATAACAAACCAAATGTTATCATAGAGCTCAACAATAACACACAGTTCTATTTAACATAATTAGCTGAAGTGTTGAATACAAAGATGAAATAGATGCAGATAACAGCCTCACCATGCTGTAAAGACATCACCTCCCACACACCCGTCCTCACAAATGGATAAGCTAAGATTTCGACCTGGTTCTGTCTGACTGCGCTCCTTTTTGTGCAGGCTCCACAGCAGGGCATGCTGGAGGGAGACTTTGCCCTTTGCATCAGTCTCTACCATGGCTACGAGCTGCTGATGCAGATGGGACTCCGCTCCTTGTTCTTCTACATCCATGGCATCATGGAAGGCTCCCGAGGTCCGTCACCTTATTTTTTATATATATAGATATATAGATAGATATATACACTCACCTGAATGATTATTAGGAACACCTGTTCAATTTCTCATTAATGCAAGAATCTAATCAACCAATCACATGGCAGTTGCTTCAGTGCATTTATCGTCAAGACAATCTCCTGAACTCCAAACTGAATGTCAGAACGGGAAAGAAAGGAGATTTAAGCAATTTTGAGTGTGGCATGACATGACGTGACTGCTCAGTTACCGGGATTTTCACGCACAACCATTTCTAGGGTTTACAAAGAACGGTGTGAAAAGGGAGGCAGAGGACCCTCCAGGTACCACTCATCTCCTCTACAAATAGGAAAAAGAGGCTACAATTTGCACGAGCTCACCAAAATTGAACAGTTGAAGACTGGAAAAATGTTGCCTGATCTGAGTCTCAATTTCTGTTGAGACATTCAGATGGTAGAGTCAGAATTAGGCGTAAACAGAATGAGAACATGGATCCATCATGCCTTGTTACCACTGTGCAGGCTTGGTGGTGTAATGGTGTGGGAGATGTTTTCTTGGCACACTTTAGGCCCCTTAGTGTCAATTGGGCATCGTTTAAATGCCACGGCCTACCTGAGCATTGTTTCTGACCATGTCCATCCCTTTATGACCACCATGTACCCATCCTCTGATGGCTACTTCCAGTAAAATAATGCACCATGTCACAAAGCTCGATTCATTTCAAATTGGTTTCTTGAACATGACAATGAGTTCACTGAACTAAAATGGCCCCCACAGTCACCAGATCTCAACCCAATAGAGCATCTTTGGGATGTGGTGGAACAGGAGCTTCGTGACCTGGATGTGCATCCCACAAATCTCCATCAACTGCAAGATGCTATCCTATCAATATGGGCCAACATGTCTAAAGAATGCTTTCAGCACCTTGTTGAATCAATGCCACGTAGAATTAAGGCAGTTCTGAAGGAGAAAGGGCGTCAAACCCAGTATTAGTATGGTGTTCCTAATAATCCTTTAGGTGAGTGTATAATATATAAATATATATATATATATATATATTTTTTTAGAAATGTCCAGGGCCAGGAATGAATTGCAGAAAACGCCTACCTTTATGGACCTTTACCAGGAGATGGAAGCCATGTTTGTGAAGCCATCTGCGGGTACATATCATTTATTCACTCCCCTATATGTCTTTCTTTGGGTCTAAACAAAAACTGAGTTTTTAGTAGAAAAGATACAATAGCTAGTAGAGTAGTACCTACACCTATAGTACAGTTGGCTGTAAATTATGGTCAACAAAATCAAACAATCTAGAGAGCAGTGAGAGACACAACATGGACAAAGGGAGCTACACGGCTCAGTGAAGAAACAATGGTCAACAGAGAGTTCAGTCTGTGGTGAAAGAATTGTCTGTGAAGTTTCTTCATAGACAATTCAGCACATAGTACACTACCGGAACATATTTTTATGTTTATCTTTAAAAAGATTTTTTAGATTATGAAATTTCAACATCAGATTCCTCCTTCTAAACAACATTTTGCAAAAGAGATGATTTATTTGTCAAATAATACAGTAAACTTGGATAAACTGCCCTTCAGTACAAGTATAACAATATATAAAATTTTAGCAGTGCAGTGGTAAATGCTGTCGCCTTTCAGCAAGAAGGTCCAGGGTTTCTGGGTGGAGTCTAGGTAGGTTTTCTCCGGGTACTCCGTTTTCTCCTACCAACACCAAAAACACATAATTACACATACAGAAAACTCATAATTACCTGGAGGAAATAACACTACATCTCAAAAACGGTTAATTGCACAGTTGATTGACTAAATAACATACCAACAATGTTTTAATTTAGATTTGACACTCAAGGTTAAATAAAGACCTAAATGTCTAAAAGTATTAATAACTTAATATTTGTAGGTCCAGATGAGCCTTTTTTCTACAGTCACCCCAAGCTGGAGAAACTGGAGGAGGTGGTGCTTGAGCACTTCAGACAGTGGGCTGAGAGGGAAGCAGACAGCACAGGTCATTACCCAACTGGTCTGATGAGTATCTAGTATTTGTTCTCATTGTGTCCATATCAGTGTGAATTTATCTTAACAATATCTTCAGAAGGTTAACGAATCTGTTTGTTGTGTCCGACAGGTTCCACTGAGACTGCCAGCACACGGGTCATGATCTTTTCCTCATTTCGTGAAAGCGTGCAGGAGATTGCGGCCATGTTAAACTGCCATGCACCTCTGATCAGAGTGATGACTTTTATGGGGCAAGCATCAGCGGGGAAGGGAGTCAAAGGCTTCACCCAAAAGGAACAGCTGGAGGTCCTGATCTTAGTACAATGTCTAATTTGATGTACAGTTGTCTCAGTGTAGACATCCTTTGAAAATCTATCAGAAACCTAATTTATGTTAAAGTTTTCATCATCAATCCAAACTTATCTTAAGAATGTATAACAATAGACTCTTCATAGTGAAAACAGATCTTACAGAGTAGTGTGGACTTAGAAAAATATTGTATAATTAAGTTAATTCTGTAGATGCAAACAACTTTAATCACAAGAGAAAAGTGGTCAATTATTAGGTCTCTTCAAATAAATAAAAAAGCAGAATTGTCCAAATACACTCCCAGGTACTTATAGGTGGACACTATATCATTACACTGGCAAAAAAGATTCAAGTAAAAGCATCTAGACTCAGTTTTCAAGGTGAAGACGTTTAGTTTTTAATTCCAAGAGACTTTATTAATTCTGAGATCAACTGTAAGAGCTGAGCTCATATCTCTAGAGGGAGGAGTTTAACCTGAAACTAAACCTGCTGGACCAGGTTGTTCTGGTCTCATCCTTGTTGGCTCTGGAAGTGTGACTCCTGGTGTGAGACTTGTTAAGGCTCCATTCAGGTGCTGTGTTTGTTGTTCTAGTGTGCAACTCTTTTGTTTTAGGTTTCAGAACACTGTTATAAATACTAGGCAACATGAATCTGAGGACACCTCCTCTGTTCAAAGAGGGCTTTTCTATTTGAACAAAAATGTCTTCCTTCACCCCTCTCTCAAACCATCTGGCCTCTCTGGACAAAATTGGGACATTACTGTCCTCAAAGGAATGTCCTTTCTCTTTGAGGTGGAGGTGGACTGGTGACTCTTGTGAAGCTGTCGGTGAAACAAAACAACAGCTACACAACAGGATGTATCAGCACAGAAGCACAGAACTGTTGTTTGACAAACTCTAATCTGGCCTTCCTGTTTCTGATGAATGGTTTACATCTTGTGTTGAACCCTCTGTATTCACTCTGGCGAAGTCTTCTCTTGAGTGTTGACTTTGACACTCATACACCTACCTCCTGGAGAGTGTTCTTGATCTGGACAACTGTTGTGAAGGGTGTTTTCTTCACCAGGGAAAGAATTCTTCAGTCATCCACCACAGTTGTTTTCTGTGGTCTTCCAGGTCTTTTGGTGTTGCTGAGCTCACCGGTGTGTTCTTTCTTTTTAAGGATGTTACAAACTGTTGATTTGGCCACACCTAATGTTTGCTCTCTGATGGGTTTGTTTTGTTTTTTCAGTCTAATGATGGCTTGCTTCACTGATAGTGACAGCTCTTTGGATCTCATATTGAGATCTGCTCCTTGTAAATGGGATAATGAGGGAATAACACACACCTAGGCCATGGAACAGTTGAGCAGCCAATTGTCCCATTACTTTTGGTCCCTTAAAAAGCGGGAGGCACATGTACAAACTGTTGTAATTCCTACAGAGTTCACCTGATGTGGATGTAAATACCCTCAAAATAAAGCTAAAAGTCTGCAGTTAAAGCACATCTTAGTTACATTTCAAATCCATTGTGGTGGTGTATAGAGCAAAAAAGATTAGAATTGTGTCTATGTCCCAATATTTATGGACCTGACTGTAACTGGTATTCTTATAATACCTTTTTAACATTATAAGAAAGGTCTCTCAGGTCAGAGGTCAGAGTATCTGGGAGATTGTTCCATTGATTAACAGCTCTGAATGAGAAGGCTGTCTGTGCAAAGGCAGAACTTCTTTTGGGTAATCTACAGTCATTTGGACTCGTGGATCTAGTTGTCCTGGTTCTGTTCTGAGCAGAGCTGTACAAATGTCTTCAGTGTTGGAGGTGCACTGTTATTAAGGATCTTAAATAATTATTGTACATTTGAGTACACAAGTAGATTCTAAAAATTGAGCTTTTTTTTTTTACCGACTAAAAATTTGACAATGATGATGTCTTGGTTTTTTATCAAATACTTTTACAGCTTGATTATAAAGTTATTTTGATGGTTTTAATGTTGCCTCACTTTGCCTCTTCTTGTGCAGAGCAAACTCCAAAAGTTTGAGGGTTTTTTATCAGTCAAAGCAGCTGTAGTCCACACCTCCAAACGTATCTTAATGAGACTCCAGGTGTGCTAAAACCTGACTCCCATTAGCTTTTTTTAAGGTCATTAAATCAAGGGTTCACTTACTTTTTCCACAAGCACTAGAGTTTTTTTGGTTGTTCTCAATAAAGACATGAAAGATTTAGATTTTTTTTCAATACCCTCGACTTAGATGAAGATCAGATCACATTTTAAGACAAATTTATTCAGAAAGCCATGAAATTCCAAAAGGTTCACATACAATTTTTGCCACTGTATCTGCTCCACTGATTCACAGTTTGAATCAGGGGTGTTTGCCTTGGTTTTTTCGAAGTGGCAGGAAATTGACATAAACAATATCCACTTAGCACAAATATCACTATGGTGAATAAAAAAAAAGCGCTTGGTCATTGTCAGAAAAGTAAACTTACAAGAATGATGGCAGTGCAGAGTGTCACTACTTCTGCTCTGAACATGTCCAAACAGTCACAGTGATAGACTTTATTTGAAAGTGCTTACTTCTTTATACTTCATGTGGTTACTTCTTTCTAGGTGGTGCAGGGGTTCCGACAGGGAGGCTTCAACACACTGGTGTCCACCTGTGTTGGGGAGGAAGGCCTAGACATCGGAGAAGTAGACCTCATTGTGTGTTTTGATGTCCAGAAGAATCCCATCCGCCTGGTGCAGCGAATGGGACGCACTGGGCGTAAACGGGAGGGACGCATCATTGTCATTTTAGCCGAGGGTCGTGAGGAAAGAGTATGTGCTCAGCAAAAAAATGTTTTTTCAAACTCAATTATTGACTGCTAATACAATTAAAATGATAGGCTATTTTATTCCTTCCTTTAGACCTACAATCAGGGTCAAACTAACAAACGCAGTGTGTACAAGTCTATCATCAGCAACCAGAGTGCGTTCAACATGTATCCCAACAGTCCTCGCATGCTTCCTGAAGGGCTGAACCCAACTCTGCACAAGATGCACATCACCTGTGGTCAGTTTGACCCTTGTGAGAGCAACAGACGCTCTGTCAAAGGACGTCCATCTAATACTGAGGGAAGGGCCTCTCTCATCCAGCCTCACAGTCTGAGTCAGTTTTAGTCACATTATTCATACAATCCTTTAACAGTGGCTCCAGGATGTTCTCTGTACCTCTCATTCCTCCTGCATGATGAGAAACATTGAATATAAAATGTTTTTTTTTCAAAACAGTATAACCATTATTAGTTATACATGTTTTCCTCTCTTTTTTTACCTTTAGTTCATCAAGTTCAGTTCAGTAGTTCAGTATCAGATGGCTTTCTGAACAGTACAGAATGTTCCTTATGGGCCTCTTCCATGAAGCTGAATGAAGATGAAGCTCATCCAATGCTGCAGCCATCACATTTCTTGTCTCTTCCCACAGATCTGCCCAATCAGGTTTCTTGCCTTTCTTTTCTGTCAAATTTATTTGTAATATAAGACTGCATCTATCCATCCATCCATCCATTTTCTACCGCTTAGTCCCGTTAGGGGTCGCGGGTGACTGGAGCCTATCCCAGCAGCTTTAGGCCTTAGGCGGGGTACACCCTGGATAATGGCCAGTTAGTTGCACGGCTTGACTATGATCCATGAATTTGTTTTACATTCAAGGTTGTGGCTAAATGAGGAAAATAATTTTGTACGCCTATGTATGTCAAAAATATCTATTATGTAATTTCTCTCTGTGTGTTTTTCTTCTGACAAGGAGCAAGCCACAAGAAGTGATCATCTGTACCGTGAGTTGTCTTTGTGGGAATGGAGACACTGGCAGCACAAAACCCTCCCTAGCCATGCTGTTGATCATTCCCTTCGTTGCCAACACTTTATTCAGATCATGGAGCTGATTGACCAAATAAAAGAAGAAAAAGAGGTGAGAATATACTAATTTGTCAATCCCACAGATCTTCTGTCTGCAAACCTTTATTAAATATCTTTAGTTTGGTGATGCGTGACCAACTATTATTAATAAAAAATTACCAATTTGCTATTTTATTTTGCTGGCTTAAGTTTGAAGTATTGCTGTATGACAATTGTGGAGGGGCTACAGAGTCAACCTCAAGGCCTACCGTTACATTAAGGCAGACATGAGGAAGAGCTCCTTCTCAAATGTTTGCCTAGGGCGCCACAGGTCATTGCTACTACAAGTCCAATTTGATCACCCCTCGGTTGGCTGGTTGTCTAATAGCTTGACTGGATCAGATACATCTTTGAGCTTAATGGATGTTCTAGATGGTGCACAACTAAACCAAACTTATTTTACTTCATTTACAAACATTATCTCAGATTAGTTTAAAAAAAGAAATGTGTGCATAATTCTTAGGCCACCACTCGGTTTGTTTTATTAGTTGTTATGATATCATCAACATAAATCATTGTTTGAATCCATCCAGAAAATATGTGTAAGCTGTATTTAAAAACCGAAAAGAAAGTGGGACGTTTTAGTGTGACTTGAGCAGCACTTCATATGGTCACAAAGGTCAGGAGGTTACTTTGTTTGAGTCTGGTGTGAACAGTGCATGTCAGTAATGTGGCCTCTCTTCTCTTCTTGAGCCTGTTCCAGTTTGTATCTTATACAACATCCGTTTTTTATGTCCCTGACCTCCTCATCTTGACATGCACCATTTCAAAAGATTGTGCCATCAATAAGATTTTGTCTAAATCCGTAAAAATAGGTCAGAGATTATGTAGCCCACGGACCATTGGCTGAGCTAATCCCTGGCCCGTATGAGGGAAGAATGAGCCCACCTGTGAAAACAAAACAGCGGGTACATTTGGGTCAAAAAAAAGGAATGTTGGCAGTACATTCAAGTCTCAAACAGATCAAAATGAGTAATCAGTTTTTTTTTTTGTACATCTTTATTAAACTTTTAAAGGTGCATTATGGAAGTTTTAATGGTTTAAATATTTTTTTTCTAACCAATACAGGCTTCAGCAACAGCCTGATTCAGAACATCTGAATTTGTCGCAGTTGCCTCTGTAAGCCTGTACAGTCATTTAAATGAAGGTTTAGCAATCAAAACTCCTGCGCTGTTTCAGCAGACGTGGTGTAATGCACGTTTACCTGGTTCTCACTTCATGATTTGCGTAAACTAATCAACGCTAGCAGCAAAGTTGAAAATGAAACCTGTGAACACAGGGAAGAGACAGGCCTCCAGCACACTCAAAACTAGCAAATTCTTCTTCAGTTGTTTGTTTTTTGCTTGTACAAGTGCCCACAGTGAACACGCCAGAGGTAGCACTCTAGTACAAAAACTCTGGATCTTCCGTAATGCACCTTTTAAATATTTTTACTACTTTTAATACTTTTAATCACAATAATAACCTGCCAGTGACTTAAGTATTAGTCATAAATTTGTTTAGCGTTATTATTCTTAAGCCCTTTTAACCTCTAAGCACAAACTAGTTTAAGTTCTTTTCACCTTTTGTGTCTGGGTGAGCTATAAATCCACACAGCGTGCTTTTCCATTGCTTCGCCTCATTCGCTTTGTGATTGGTTGATGGGTAATTATGTAAGCCTTCTCTGAACTATTACATAAGGCCAGGAAGCTGTAACTGGGTCGGGCTTTACTGACCTAGATGTGTAGGGTACAGTGCTGAGAAGAAGAGTGAAAAAAAAAGATAAAGTAAACAAGTTAGAGGGTAAGAATATTTGTCATCTTGGAAATAATAACAGGCAGTTTAAGAAGCATTGAGTGTGTTGCGGAAGGCAGTTAAATAGAGCCATTTTTGACTTGTAGGAACAGTGTACAGTAGCTACACATCAATTGTTGATCTGCTCTTGTGAAAGAATAACGCTTCAGAACATTGCCAACCCATTTTAATGGTGGATGCTTTGTCATAATCAAATGTATCTGATTATGGCAGTACCGTCTCATCTATCTGCAGAACTGCATCTGCACTCTCAGACTTGCACTAACCCTAACCCCTAACCTTAACCCACACTCAGCCGTCGACTGCAAGTCACGTCACTTGCAAAGGAAGCGAAGGTGTTTGAGAGTGCAAGTGCAGTTCTGCAGCCAGATGCTAATGCATTATTCTGACCCTTTCAATGGTGTCCTCGTCTTGTTTTTCCATCTCATATACTGTTAGATTTTACCATGAGAATAAAAGAGGGTCAGAACTATCCTAGGATATTGGAGTTAAACACATTACTACAAGATTGATTTACCTGAAAGAAATCCTTATCCATCGTCATGATTCAATGGGTACTGTCCTGGGAACAATCCCTACAGTAGTTTTAACTTGAACAGCTGTCCTTGTGAATTAGTAGGATCATTTGTTTATTATAATAATAATAATAATTAAAGCCGCAAGCGGCGATAAAGGCCCTCGCCTCCCTTGAGACCGTGGAGACACATGCACTCGGAGGATTGCATTTCGTGCCTTAAATCGTAAACTTCACGGTAATGTCAAATAACCGGGCCTGTGCTACTGCTGGGGCCTGCTACACCACCTTGTAATTTAGAGTTAAAGGTCTCCAGAATCCCTGGTTTTCCTGGGAGCTGTCTGAACCTTTGAAAATAATAGATTATGCTTGGGCTAAGGCGAGAAAAACAAAGTACTGGCTGGAGATTTGAGATGACTCAGGAATCGCTGCTCCCCCCTGTTTAAAAAGGCAAAATGTAAATATTACTTGTCTAAAAGTACAAGGTAACAAGTTTCAAAGGATTCTGAGGAGTTTTCTAAGACTCTAGCCGTGGCTCTGGAGGGCCTCCTCTAAAGGAAGGATCCTGGCAATTGGGAAATGGCATTTATTTCCCAAAGAAATGTCTGCCTCTTCAAAGACTCATTCGACCACAGCCAAAAATGTATCAAAAACAAATTGATAACTTTTTTGGCACACGTGTCTAGATGATACTCACCAAATTTGGAGCTGTTTAGATGAAAAGCCTTTAGACACAAGGGGTGCAATTTAGGTGGTCACGCATTCCACCCAACATAGTAGATTTCCTGTTGA
The DNA here is from genome assembly GCA_024416835.2 of Perccottus glenii. Taxonomy (NCBI): domain Eukaryota; kingdom Metazoa; phylum Chordata; class Actinopteri; order Gobiiformes; family Odontobutidae; genus Perccottus; species Perccottus glenii. The sequence goes on along the minus strand of CM044565.2, from coordinate 696,784 downwards.
GTTTACCGGTATGGCTGTAATAAACTTTTCTGTTTGCCCTGAGGTGTCCTATTGATGTACTAAGTTTCATTTTTCTACGTTGGAAAAAGTTACTTTCACTTTCCATAGGCCCAATGTATTTTGACTTTTCTAGGGTCGCCACTGAGTCATTTTTCATTTTTTTTTCGGGACTTCAAATACATATATTTTTGCCGGGCTTGAAGTCTGGGACCAATAAAAATGACTTTTAGTTGTTGGTTTACTGGGTCAAATTTAGAATCATTTTGCAGAAAAATTATAATAAAAAAATATATACCAAATTATAATAAAAAAAAATATAACTCGAGCAAAAAGTCTAGAAAAACACTTGTCTCATTTACATACATGTGTTTAGCTCATTTTGCCCAAGTTTGGTGTCTGTGGAATGAAGCAGCTATTTTTGTTGTTTTTAAAAAAGAGGTGTATTCTAAGTCGGACCAAATTTTCAATTCAAAATGGCCGCCTTCCCTTGTGTGATAGGGTGTGGTCCCCATTGGCTTTTTGTTCATAAGCCCATGGTGGATATGTGTACCAAGTTTCATTTGCCTACAACAAACTAAAAATTTCACTTCCCATTGACTTTTTCCACATATTTGGAGCGTTGCTATGGCAACACATTTATAGATAGGGGTGGTTGTCATTGGCTTTTATGCTCGTCATGACATAAGAGATGTGTGTACCAAATTTCATGTTTCTATGACAAACTAAATTCTTGGGTCCCATTATAAGTTTGTAGGGGCGCTGGAGAGCCATTTCTAAAGATAACCCTTTTATTTACATATCTTTGTGTTCAGGTCATGAATGTGCACAAACGCCTTTTTGGTTCCAACTCGATCCGAGAAGGCGTTTGAGAGTTAAAGACGTTTTATTTTCACAAAAATGGCCACCTCGTTACAGGCTTGCTACACCCATACCCGATAAGATATCAACAACAAAGTCACAAATTTGGTTGGCACACGTGTCTAGATGATACTCACCAAATTTGGGGCCATTTAAATTAAAACACAATGATTTGCATCTTCTTGCGCAAGTGCGATTTTAGTGGCCATGCGTTTCACCCCACATGGCGGACTTCCTGTTTAGTTTAGGGTGTGGCTGTCATAGACTTTTCTGTTTGCCCTGAGGTGTCCTATTGATGAACTAAGTTTCATTTTTCTACGTTGGAAAAAGTTACTTTCACTTTCCATAGGCCCAATGTATTTTGACTTTTCTAGGGTCGCCACTGAGTCATTTTCATTTTTTTTTTTTGGGACTTCAAATACATATATTTTTCGCTGGGCTTGAAGTCTGGGACCAATAAAAATGACTTTTAGTTGTTGGTTTACTGGGTTAAATTGAGAATCATTTTGCAGAAAAATTATAATAAAAAATATATACCGAATTATAATAAAAAAATATAACTCGAGCAAAAAGTCTAGAAAAACACTTGTCTCATTTACATACATGTGTTTAGCTCATTTTGCCCAAGTTTGGTGTCTGTGGAATGAAGCAGCTATTTTTGTTGTTTTTAAAAAAGAGGTGTATTCTAAGTCGGACCAAATTTTCAATTCAAAATGGCCGCCTTCCCGTGTGTGATAGGGTGTGGTCCCCATTGGCTTTTTGTTCATAAGCCCATGGTGGATATGTGTACCAAGTTTCATTTGCCTACAACAAACTAAAAATTTCACTTCCCATTGACTTTTTCACATTTTGGGACGTTGCTATGGCAACACATTTATAGATAGGGGGTGGTTGTCATTGGCTTTTATGCTCGTCATGACATAAGAGATGTGTGTACCAAATTTTATGTCTCTATGACAAACTAAATTCTTGGGTCCCATTATAAGTTTGTAGGGGCGCTGGAGAGCCATTTCTAAAGATAACCCTTTTATTTACATATCTTTGTGTTCAGGTCATGAATGTGCACAAACGCCTTTTTGGTTCCAACTCGATCCGAGAAGGCGTTTGAGAGTTAAGAGACGTTTTATTTTCACAAAAATGGCCACCTCGTTACAGGTTTGCTACACCCATACCCGATAAGATATCAACAACAAAGTTACAACTTTGGTTGGCACACGTGTCTAGATGATACTCACCAAATTTGGGGCCATTTAGATTAAAACACAATGATTTGCATCTTTTCTGCAAAGTGCGATTTTAGTGGCCGCGCGTTTCACCCCACATGGCGGACTTCCTGTTGAGTTTAGGGTGTGACTGTCATTGACTTTTCTGTTTGCCCTGAGGTGTCCTATGGATATACCAAGTTTCATTTTTCTGTGTTGAAAAAAACTTACTTTCACTTTCCATAGGCCCAATGTATTTTGATTTTGTAGGGGTCGCCACTGAGTCATTTTTCGTTTTTTTTTTTTCGGCGACTTCAAAAACATACCATTTTTGCCGAGCTTGAAGTCTGGGACCAATAAAAATGACTTTTTGTGCATGTTCACTGGGTCAAATTTAGGATCATTTGGTCACAATAAAGATAAAAAAAAAAAAAATCCGAGCAAAAACAATAGGCCCTCCCGGCCATCACCGGCTCGGGCCTAATTAATTAATAAAATATTAAAGCAGCCCTGTGTAACATTTAGCCCAAAAATATATCTCATTTAGCTTGTTCTTAGTGATAAAATTGATAGAATCATGCCTACACAGGACCCTCAGCTGGAGACGAACCTCCTGTAACACACTGCATATAATAAAGAAAATGGATAAATAGATAAGACCATACTTGTAGTTATATTTAGTTGAGTGAGTTTAGTGTCCTGCTGTGATGTGCGGTGCAAGGGCCTGAGATGAGAAAAACCAGCCCCAGAAAAGAAATGCTACTAGTTGTTCACACCTGCGTCAGGTGGAAGATGGCATGAGTCACTGTATAATGTAACACTGCGCTGCAGCTGGATTCTCGCAAGATTTGGGAGTTTCCAAACTCGGGTAAATCCATCTCGTATCACGCCAAGCCAACCGCTTGCATTGAACCCTGGGCTCACCGGCCTCTTGTAACCAATAATGTAACAGCACGAACAGCAAAAGGCGGCTTTTTAATTTGACAAATGCAACAAGCGTCCTCTTCTGCTCTTTGTTAACAACATGGCTACGCTTAAAGATGCTAACGTCTTTGGCTAACGCTACAAAATGTGGCACTAAAGGATTTTCTGAAAGGAAAAGATGTTTGTGCTCAATTCCTACTGTCTGTGGCATATCCTAAGTGTAACCAAATCCAAATACACACTCTTTTCATCAGCTGATCAGTGGTTTGTTATGTCAAAGGAATTGTTGCTATGATTGGCTAAAAAAAATCTTGTGGTAAGCAGATACTAGTCGGTGCTTCATCCAATCACCTAACAAGTTTCCGACAGAAGGTACCTCCCTTTTGCAAACACTTTCAAAGGGAGTCTTCCCAGATGATACTTTAAAAAAGACTATGTTATATAAGTAGTTCTATCTGGCTGAGTCAGGTTATGTATAATAAGGAAGAAAGTGAAAACAGAGAACAAATTAGAACTTATCTGAATAATCTTAAATTGCCTAGAATTACATGAAAACAAAAAGCTACGCTAACTAAAACAATCTCAGTACAGGAAATACATGAAACAGCACGTTTAAAAGCAGGAAAATCTCCGAGGGACAAAGGCAATACACATGAATTTTACAAAAGATAGAACACCACATTACTACAAGGAGCATACTATAATGCTCTATCATACTACTGTGTGTGTGTGCGTATGTGTGTGTGTGTGTGTGTATAAACTCATGAGCGCAACTAAATATATATCTATCTATATTTTTGAGGATTAATTTTGTTATTGTACAACTACAGTGCTCTAACATTTAAGTAGTAAAAGTGAAGTTTTGGCTTTCTTAAGAGAATATCTACATGTACACCATTATTAGGCCATGTCATTACTGGCCAGCCATGCAGTGGAGAACTTTGATTCATGCAATGAAGTGTTGTCTTGCTTAAAAATCAAAGTCTTCTTAAAAGATGCAGACTTTTGTCTGGACCACTGCTTGAAGAAAGTGTTATCTAAAAATTGGAAGTAGGTCTGAGAGTTGATTTTGAGTCCATTTTCAACCTGAAAAGGTCCAACTAGCCCAACTTTAATAATACCTGCCCATACCAGTACCACACCTCCACCTTGCTGGCCTGAGTCGAAGTGGAGCTCAATGTCCGTTACTGATCCAACCACGGGCCCATCCATCTGGTCCGTCAAGAGTCACTCTCATCAGTCACAAAACCTTTGAAAAATCTGTCTTCAGATATTTCTTGGCCCATTCTTGACGTTTCAACTTCTGTGTCTTGTTCAGAGGTGGTCAGGTTTCAGCCTTTCTTACCTTGGCCATGTCTCTGAGAACTGAGACACTGAGACACTCCAGGGAGGTTGCAGTTGTGGAATATGGCAGCACTGGAGGATAATAGGTTCCTGGTAGCTTCACGTTTGATTCTTTGCATATCTTTGGAGGTTAATTTGCATCTTTTCTTCTCGACACGTTTCTTGCGAACCTGTTGACTATTTACTACGCCCCAATATCTTAGATATTTCAAGAGTGCTGCTCCCTGTGAAATACTTTTTACAGTTTTTGACTTTAAGTCAGTTAAATCTCTTTTTTGGCCCATTTTTCTCTGAGGAGAAGAATCTGCCTAATATTTATGCACACCTTGATCTAAGGTGTTGATCTACTTAGGCCACACCTTCCCTCGTTACACAAATACACATCCCCTGATATGCATTAAATCCAATAAGGATTCAAGTTTATACAGCTTGGAGTTGGAAATTATGGAAAAATGAGGATATTGTCAAAATAAAAACGAATCACTGCCTAATAATTGTGCACACAGTGTATATCTATTTACAGTGAGGAAAATAAGTATTTGATCACCCTGCTATTTTGCAAGTTCTCCCACTTGGAAATCATGGAGGGGTCTGAAATTGTCCTGTCATCGTAGGTGTCCACTGTGAGACACATAATCTGAAAAAGAAAAAAATCCAGAAATCACAATATATGATTTATGTCATTGGCAAACTTAAGACGGGCCTGGACATGTGTTGGTTTAAGCAGGGGAACCTTCCGTGCCATGCATGATTTCAAACATGACGTCTTAGTGTATTACCAACAGTAACCTTGGAAACGGTGATCCCAGCTCTTTTCAGGTCATTGACCAGCTCCTCCCGTGTAGTTCTCGGCTGATTTCTTACCTTTCTTAGGATCATTGAGACCACACGAGGTGAGATCTTGCATGGAGCCCCAGTCCGAGGGAGATTGACAGTCATGTTTAGCTCCAACAGTGGACCTTTTTTCACCAAGCTGCTTGGCAATTTCCCTGTAGCCCTTTCCAGCCTTGTGGAGGTGTACAATTTTGTCTCTAGTGTCTTTGGACAGCTCTTTGGTCTTGGCCATGTTAGTTTCTGGCCATATCGTCCAGCCCTATGCGCACGCGCACGCACGCACACACACACACACACACACGCACGCACGCAAGTTTCTTTCTGATTGTATGGGGTGGACAGGTGTCTTTATGCAGCTAATGACATCAAACACGGGCATCTAATTTAGAATAATAAATGGAGTGGAGGTGGACATTTTAAAGGCAGACTAACAGGTCTTTGAGGGTCAGAATTCTAGCTGATAGACAGGTGTTCAAAAACTTATTTGCAGCTGTATCAAAATATGTACAAATAAGTCAAAAAATCATATATTGTGATTTCTGAAATATTTTTTTTTTTAGATTATGTCTCTCACAGTGGACACGGACCTACAATGACAATTTCAGACCCCTCCATGATTTCCAAGTAGGAGAACTTGCAAAATAGCACTGTGTTCAAAAACATATTTTCCTCACTGTATATCTATCTTTATCTATATATCTATATATCTATATCTATATTTATCGCCAAACTTGAGTTTGACGAGATACAACACAAAAGCTACGGCAAGGGGGAGCCAGGACGAGAGGTCAGAGGGGAACCAACGGCGGCTTTCCAACCAGAGATTGGGTACAAAGCCCCAACAAATGCAATCACGCTGAACGAGGCAGCGACTGACTTGAGAGACAAGATCATGGCGAGAATGAATGCAAGGCAACCCCGACGCCAATTACAACGACTAAGTAAAGTACCATCAGAAAGTCTCCTAGAAGATGTGAATGCAGCATTGAGTGTGATCCCTACCATAATAATAATAATAATACATTAATAATACATGGAACCACTGGAACTTGAAAACATTTAGATATGGCCTTATAGCCCTTTCCTGACTTGTGAGCAGCAACAATGCGCAGCCACAGGTCTACACTGAGCTCTTTTGTCTTAGCCATGACTGTCGACAAATCAACTGAGTTGGTTGAGTCGATTAACCAGCTTTCCCAATGAATCAGGGTAATTAGGTTGCTTTAGAACAGCTTGGAATATTTGGAATGGTATAGAACTTTAGATTTGCTCATAGATTGTGACAGTTTGCAGAGGGTATGAATAATTTTGGACATGCCAAATTGGACATTTTTGTTCAAAGTTAAATAAAAACGATACCTCTTGTACATTGTCTTATCTTCTAGAAGCCAGGGGTATGACTAATTTTGATCTTGACTGTACATTTTTGGCTCGAAGGGTTCCCAGAGGGTAGTATATTGGAGGGGTCCAACAAGGGTTAATACTAGATATTGCAGATTTAACCAGACTCTCCATGAGTAAATGACATTGTGAACCTGCTTTCATTTAGCATGAGAGCCTGTAAAGGCTCACACACTGCTTTTCTTTGTGTGTGTGTACAGGGTGAGTGTCGTTACGAAGAGCAGCTCCAACCTTACATTTGCAAATCCAATGGCCATGTCAAGAAGGGACAGAAGAAACTGAAGCATATGAAGCCCTCTGCTAAGATAGGCCCAATAAAAGCATCTCAGCCATCTTTGTCTGATCTTGACTTTACTGACGAGGAACTAGAACGGACTATACCATTAGGAGAGCAAACATCTCCTGCTGACCATGACCATGCTAACGTTGACATGACCTCACCACATTGCCCTCAGATGTATCAGTATGCTTTTAATGATGAATCAGAACTGGAAAAGTCAACTGTTGTAGGTGACCGCATAGATCATGCTCCAGAGTTAATCACTAAAGCCCTCGAAAATCTGGAACTTCAGGCCACGCTCTATTTGCCAAAATGGGAATATCGTCTTTCCTCAAATAAAACACTTCTAGGGACAAATGGAGAAAAGAGTCTACAAGTTATTCTGTCCAACGTGTCCGAGCTGCTATCCCGATCACCACCATCACTCCATTTACAAGAAGCTATGAATTTCTTGTCATCCAGTTCATGTTGTGCCTCTCTGCAAGGACTAAACCAACAATATCAGCCCTTTCAAGTCCGCTTCACCCTCAATGATGATAAGGAGGACAAACAGGAAGAACTGGACATGCCTGACAATGCCCAATGTAAGGCAGATTCTACCAAGTTGCTAATAGAGCCTCCAGTTCCCAATAGTCCAACCTGGGATAGTGTTTTTGAAGAGGATGTTCATATTAATGGTATTGGAGCTGTGGAGAAGGAGGAGCTGACTGCAACCGGTGAGGAAAAACAGAACAGGCGTACACTGAATATGGAAGAGCTGAAAGGTAAGGAAAGTGGGAATAAGAACTCTCCATTTAAACTTGAGGTGAACGAGAGCATGGATCTGTTTGGAGATGATGAAGCCTTTCTGCAAATGTTAATCCCAGACGTTCTTACTTCTGAGGACTCTGTGACACACGCAACATCCCCGAAAGCACCGGAAAACAGTGCTAAAACAACGTGCAATATCTCATTTAAGAATACTTTTGAACGCCCTGCAGACAGTCCACAAAGATTAGCAGAGTTACAAGAGACAACAACTTTAAATAATACTTTGAAACAGATGAACTCTAGCCAAGGAGATAGTTATAATTTTGCACGCAATTCAATGGCCGGTAAAGAAATGACTAAAACAACATCTAAAACTGCTCCCTTGCCACACAATCCTAAGTCATTTGACATCTCCAACGACTTGTTCTCTGTGAACTTTGACTTGGGATTTTCAATGGAAGACTCTGGGGAGGACGAAGTGCCAGTATCAAGCCCACCCTCTCCACGGCCTAAACAACGCAGAGCTGCCTCAACCTGCTCCACTCCCATCTTTTATAGGAAAAGACAGGCAGTGCAATTGAGTGAAACCACACTGTCCACTGCTCATTTCTCACCCCACAAGAATATGTCCGTGCTTCTCTCCTCGCCTGTTGTGTTTAAAGGAAGTGCGCTGCCGTCTCCCATCACATCCCCTGGTGCCGGACCTCCCGCTGGGCCTCATGCTCCAACCTCAACTTTCAGACAAAGGCAGGCCGAAAAGCACATCAACCTAGCGGAAAGAGAGTCAAGTGTCCAGCAGGAGTCTGTCTGCCGGCCAGGTTTGTTTACCCAAGCCAACAGGCAATCTTGGAAACTGTTGTTGTAGTATTGTGACCTGTATGTAAATTTCTGTAAAGATCCTAACATTTTTATGTTTGGGTCCTTTGCCTTTTAGGGAAGGCCAACAGTGACAGTGAGGAAGAACAGGTAGTAGTGGGACCTAAAAGAAAACAAAGAAATAGGGTCAACCCCTTGTCATCCCCTGGAGTGGTGAAGTATTTTATCTTGTATATTCTCATAAAGAGCAGAGAAATGAGATCTAATCAACATCAATCCTGTTGTATTTAGCCCTTTTATATAGCAAGGGACAAAATATGACATTGGTTTAACGTAATCTGAGATCTGTTTCATTGTTTTCTGACTGACTTATTTAAGTGTTTCCCACTTTAGCAACACATGCTGATCCTTTTAACTAACATTCAATATAAGCTATGAGTATTAAATTTTGTACATCAGTCTGTTTATTTTATAAATGCACAATATTGTGGTGCTTTTGTCATAAAAAGGTTATTGTAGGTTAAGTTATTGAGGCATTTAGGGGTTAGTGTATTAAAGTCATGAATCTATGCAATTGGTCCAATAAAAACAGGCTAATGACAGCTGTCAGTGATTTATTGCTTATAATAACACAAATGAACTTTTCTGTATCTGCCCCTTTATTTACATATGCATATGTTAAATATATAATTTTCATTTATATGTTTGTGTTGCTAGGCAGGAAATTTAAGTGAAGTAGACTCTCCATTGATTCTGAAGAGGAAAGGTGCAGCTGCGCTCAATACTGTAGGATTCTTTAAGAACTTTGCATTATACTTAAGTATTTTGTCATACCCATGCAGCACCCTTTTTTAAGATTATTAATTCATTCATGATATATAATAATATGGAGGAACATATTGTTCCAGAGGTGGAGAGGTAAATGTGACACTAATTTGTCCTGTGTTCCTCTAGTCCAGTGACCTGGAGGCCACTCCTGTCTCTGATGATGATTTCCAGAACCATTCTGTCTTCACTCGCATTAACCCTGAACCTGAGAGGAAACCAGTGCAGCAGCACAAAGCCAAGGTGTGTGTTTGTGTGGCTTTTTAGATTGGCCTGCTTACCCTCAGCTCATACTCTACAGCAGGGGTCTTCAACTAAAATCAGTCGAGGTCCGCTTAATTAACTTTCCTCCCCATGAGGGGGCCGGAAAATTTTAATAAAAGGATATGTGTTTAAAGATACTTTCATTTAAGTAAAGTCCCATTTAATCCACACCTCCATCCTCTTAAAAAAATACCTGGATAAATGTAGGTAATCTACTGTTTTCTGTATTTATTTCCTTTGTTTACATGAGAAGGATGTTTGAGCGTTTAGCTTTCACCAAACACAGCTCACAGACAAAAGGAAAATGCTACAAAATCAACAGCCTTTAATCTTGCATTATGCCTAATACTCCTTCATAAATGTGTCAGAACATTTTAAATGCAAAACAATCAACTCATGTTTGTTAAACAAATATGACAAAGGTGCAATTCATCACTTCCTAATGTCATTCTATTGAAAACAAAAGGCACAAGGAACTAAACTGTTACTGTCTGTGAAGGTTCTCAGTCATCAAGGTTAAAGCAAAAGCATCTGGACTTCCCTAGCTCTACTAAAGATTGAACAGTAGACATAAGCTTTTATACAGTTTTGATAAGACAGTTTAGTAACAACTCTTACTGTAGTGCTTTGAAAACCTCCTCATTAACTTTCTGATGTCATCCTGTAAGGCCTTGAGTACTCCCCTTTTCCTGTCTGTCTGTCTGTCTGTCTGTGCGTGTGATGCGTGCTGTGCGTGTGTGTGTGTGTGTGTGTGTGTGTGTGTGTGCGTGTGTGTGTGTGTGTGTCTGTGTGTCTGTGTGTGTGTGCGTGAGTGCGTGTGTGTGTGTGTGCGTGAGTGCGTGTGTGTGTGTGTGTGTGTGTGTGTGTGTGTGTCTGTGTGCGTGAGTGCGTGTGTGTCTGTGTGTGTGTGTGCGTGAGTGCGTGTGTGTGTGTGTGTGTGTCGCGTGTGTGTGCGTGTGTGTCTGTGTGTGTATGTGCGTGAGTGCGGTGTGTGTGTGCGTGAGTGCGTGTGTGTCTGTGTGCGTGAGTGCGTGTGTGTCTGTGTGCGTGAGTGCGTGTGTGTCTGTGTGCGTGAGTGCGTGTGTGTCTGTGTGCGTGAGTGCGTGTGTGTCTGTGTGTGTGTGTGCGTGAGTGCGCGTGTGTGTGCGTGTGTGTCTGTGTGTGTGTGTGCGTGAGTGCGTGTGTGTGTGCGTGTGTGTGCGTGTGTCTGTGTGTGTATGTGCGTGAGTGCGCGTGTGTGTGGCGTGAGTGCGTGTGTGTCTGTGTGCGTGAGTGTGTGTGTCTGTGTGCGTGAGTGCGTGTGTCTGTGTGCGTGAGTGCGTGTGTCTGTGTGTGCGTGAGTGCGTGGTGTGTGTCTGTGTGTGTGTGCGTGAGTGTGCGTGAGTGCGTGTGTGTCTGTGTGTGTGTGTGCGTGAGTGCGTGTGTGTGTGTGTGTGTGTGTGCGTGAGTGCGCGTGTGTGTGCGTGTGTGTCTGTGTGTGTATGTGCGTGAGTGCGTGTGTGTGTGTGCGTGAGTGCGTGTGTGTCTGTGTGCGTGAGTGCGTGTGTGTCTGTGTGCGTGAGTGCGTGTGTGTCTGTGTGCGTGAGTGCGTGTGTGTCTGTGTGTGTGTGCGTGAGTGCGCGTGTGTGTGCGTGTGTGTCTGTGTGTGCGTGCGTGTGTGTGTGTGTGTGTGTGTGCGTGAGTGCGCGTGTGTGTGCGTGCGTGTGTGTGTGTGCGTGCGCGATGGAGTGAGTGCGCGTGTGTGTGTGCGTATGTGTGTGTGTATCTGAGTGTGTGTGTGTGTGTGTGTGCGTGTGTTTGTGGTGTGGCGGAGTGAGTGCGCGTATGTGTGTGTGCGTGCTAGTGTGTGTGTGTGTGTGTGTGTGTGTGTGCGTGCGCGCGTGAGTGTGTGCGTGTGTTTGTGTGCGTGCGTGCGTGTGTGTGTGCGTGCGCGCGTGAGTGAGTGCGCGTGTGTGTGCGCGTATCTGTGTGTGTGTGTGTATCTGAGTGCGCGTGAGTGCGTGCGTGTGTGTCTGTGTGTGTGTGTGTGTGCGTGAGTGCGCGTGTGTGTGCGTGCGTGCGTGAGTGCGTGTGTTTGTGTGTGTGCGTGCGTGAGTGTGCGTGTGTGTGCGTGCGTGCGCGAGTGAGTGCGCGCGTGTGTGTGCGTGTATGTGTGTGTGTATCTGAGTGTGTGTGTGTGTGTGTGTGCGCGCGTGAGTGTGTGCGTGTGTTTGTGTGCGTGCGTGAGTGAGTGCGCGTGTTTGTGCGCGTATGTGTGTGTGTGTGTGCGTGCTAGTGTGTGTGTATCTGAGTGTGTGTGTGTGCGTGCGCGCTGTGAGTGAGTGCGTGTTTGTGCGCTGTATGTGTGTGTGCGTGCTAGTGTGTGTGTATCTGAGTGTGTGTGTGTGCGTGCGCGCGTGAGTGTGTGCGTGTGTTTGTGTGCGTGCGTGTGTGTGTGTGCGTGCGCGCGTGAGTGCGCGTGTGTGTGTGCGCGTATGTGTGTGTGTGTGTGTATCTGAGTGCGCGTGCGTGTGTGTGTGTATGTGTGTGTGTGTGTGCGTGCCTGAGTGCGCGTGTGTGTGCGTGTGTGCGTGCGTGAGTGCGCGTGTGTGTGTGTGTGAGTGTGTGTGTGCGTGCGTGAGTGTGTGTGTGTGCGTGTGTTTGTGTGCGTGCGTGAGTGCGCATGTGTGTGCATGCGCGCGTGAGTGTGTGTTTGTGCGTGTGTTTGTGTGCGTGCGTGTGTGTGCGTGCGCGCGTGATTGTGTGTGCGTGAGTGCGCGTGTGTGCGCAGTGTGTGTGTGCGCGCTGCGCGTGAGTGTGTGTGTGTGTTTGTGTGCGTGCGTGTGTGCGTGCGTGCGCGCGTGAGTGAGTGTTCGTGTGTGTGTGTGTGTGCTAGTGTGTGTGTGTGTGTGTGCTAGTGTGTGTGTGTTAGTGTGTGTGTGTGTGTGTGTGTGTGCGTGCGTGAGTGCGTGTGTGTGTGTGTGAGTGTGCGTGAGTGCGCGAGTGAGTGCGCTGTGTGTGTGTGTGTGCGTGTATGTGTGTGTGTATCTGAGTGTGTGTGTGTGCGTGCGCGCGTGAGTGTGTGCGTGTGTTTGTGTGCGTGCGTGAGTGAGTGCGCGTGTTTGTGCGCGTATGTGTGTGTGTGTGTGCGTGCTAGTGTGTGTGTATCTGAGTGTGTGTGTGTGCGTGCGCGCGTGAGTGAGTGCGCGTGTTTGTGCGCGTATGTGTGTGTGTGCGTGCTAGTGTGTGTATCTGAGTGTGTGTGTGTGCGTGCGCGTGAGTGTGTGCGTGTGTTTGTGTGCGTGCGTGCGTGTGTGTGTGCGTGCGCGCGTGAGTGAGTGCGCGTGTGTGCGCGCGTATGTGTGTGTGTGTGTATCTGAGTGCGCGTGCGGCGTGTGTGTGTGTGTGTGTGTGCGTGCCTGAGTGCAGAGTGCGTGTGTGTGCGTGTGTGCGTGAGTGCGCGTGTGTGTGTGTGCGTGTGTGTGTGTGAGTGTGTGTGTGCGTGAGTGTGTGTGTGTGCGCAGTGTTTGTGTGCGTGCATGAGTGCGCGGTGTGTGTGTGTGCGTGTGTTTGTGTGTGTGTGTGCATGCGCGCGTGAGTGTGTGTTTGTGCGTGTGTTTGTGTGCGTGCGTGTGTGCGTGCGTAGCGCGTGATTGTGTGTGCGTGAGTGCGCGTGTGTGTGTGCGCAGTGTGTGTGTGCGTGCGAGTGTGTGTGTGTGTTTGTATGCGTGTGTGTGCGTGCGCGCGTGAGTGTGCGTGTGTGTGTGTGTGCTAGTGTGTGTGTGTGTGTGTGTGTGCAGTGTGTGTGTTAGTGTGTGTGTGTGCTAGTGTGTGTGTGTGTGTGTGTGTGTGTGTGTTAGTGTGTATGTGTGTGTGCTAGTGTGTATGCTTGGGCGGTATCAAATTTTGATATGCGTGTGTGAGTGTGTGTGAGTGTGTGTGCGTGCGTGCGTGAGTGTGTGTGTGTGTGTGTGTGTTTGTGTGCGTGCGTGAGTGCGCGTGTGCGTGTGTTTGTGTGCATGTGTGAGTGTGCGTGTGTGTGTGTGCGTGTGTTTGTGTGCGTGCGTGAGTGCGCGTGTGTGTGTGTGTGCGTGCGTGCGCGTGTTTGTGTGTGTGTGTGCGTGTGCGTGTTTGTGTGTGTGTGTGCGCGCGGCGTGAGTGTGTGTTTGTGCGTGGTGTTTGTGCGTGCGTGTGTGCGTGCGTGTGAGTGTGTGCGTGTGTTTGTGTGCGTATGAGTGCGTGCGTGCGTGTGTGTGTGTGTGTGTGCGTGCGCGTGAGTGTGTTGTGTGCGCGAGTGTGTGTGTGTGTGTGTGTGTGTGCTAGTGTGTGTGTGTGTGTTAGTGTGTGTGTGTGTGTGCTAGTGTGTGTGTGTGTGCTAGTGTGTGTGTGTTAGTGTGTATGTGTGTGTGCTAGTGTGTGTGTGTGCTTGAGTGAGTGCGCGTGTGTGTGTGTGCGTGCGTGCTTGAGTGAGTGCGCGTGTGTGTGTGTGCCTGCGTGTGTGTGTGTGTGTTTGTGCCTGCGTGAGTGGGCGTGTGTGTGCGTGCCTAAGTGCGTGTGTGTGTGTGTGTGCGTGAGTGCGCGTGCAGTGTGCGTGTGTGCGTGGCGTGTGCGTGCGTGTGTGTGCGTGTGTGTGCGTGCGTGCGTGTGTGTGTGTGTGTGTGTGCGTGAGTGTGTGTGTGTGTGTGTGCGTGCGTGTGTGTGTGTGTGTTGAGTGTGTGTGTGTAAGTTAGGCTTGGCGGTATCCAAATTTTGATACCGTCAAACCTCCTCCCTATTTTACCTCGGTATACGGTATTACCGTGAATAATTAAAAAACATATGACGTAAGGCTCAGACAGCGTCACCAAACTGTTGGCTTGTGCCTAAACTGTTCAGAAACTGAATACCAAACACTAATACTGAAACAACAACAAAATAACATGCACAACAATATAAACAACTTTATTAGCAACAAATAGCAGTTTATAAAAAGTGCAAATACAAGAGTCAAACAGAATTAAATGAACATAAACATTCAGAACAGTTTAGTAGTTTTTTAGAGTGTGGGACCTCTCATAAAGCACAGCACACAGCCATCTGCTTTGATTAGCACATTTGCGCTGACTATGTTTACCCCTGCCTCTCCCTCCTCGACTGGGTAAAGTGTCAGGATGACCAACACGTATTTGTCCCAAACAATCACCTGTGCTAAAGGGCTGCAGGTGCTAAAGGGCTGCAGGTGCAAAGCTGTGCAGGTGCTAAAGGTAAAGCTGCAGGTGCAAAGATGCAGGTGCTAAAGGTAAAGCTGCAGGTGCTAAAGGTAAGCAGCAGGAAAGCAGGTGCTAAAGGTAAAGCTGCAGGTGCTAAGGTAAAGCAGCAGGTGCTAAAGGTAAAGCTGCAGGTGCTAAAGGCAAAGGTGATAAGGTGCAGCAGGTGCCAAAGCTGTAAAGCTGCTAAAGCTGCAGGTTCTAAAGGTAAAGCTGCAGGTGCTAAAGTGTAAAGCTGCAGGTGCTAAAGGTGCAGCAGGTGCTAAAGGTGCTGCAGGTGCTAAAGGTAAAGCAGCAGGTGCTAAAGGTAAAGCTGCAGGTTCTAAAGGTAAAGCTGCAGGTTCTAAAGGCAAAGCTTCAGGTGCTAAAGGTAAAGCTGCAGGTGCTAAAGGTAAAGCAGCAGGTGCTAAAGGTAAAGCTGCAGGTTCTAAAGGTAAAGCTGCAGGTTCTAAAGGTAAAGCTGCAGGTTCTAAAGGCAAAGCTTCAGGTGCAAAGGTAAAGCTGCAGGTTCTAAAGGTAAAGCTGCAGGTTCTAAAGGCAAAGCTTCAGGTGCTAAAGGTAAAGCTGCAGGTTCTAAAGGTAAAGCTGCAGGTTCTAAAGGCAAAGCTTCAGGTGCTAAAGGTAAAGCTGCAGGTTCTAAAGGCAAAGCTTCAGGTGCTAAAGGTAAAGCTGCAGGTGCTAAAGGTAAAGCTGCAGGTGCTAAAGGTAAAGATGCAGGTTCTAAAGGTAAAGCTGCAGGTTCTAAAGGCAAAGCTTCAGGTGCTAAAGGTAAAGCTGCAGGTGCTAAAGGTAAAGCAGCAGGTGCTAAAGGTAAAGCAGCAGGTGCTAAAGGTAAAGCTGCAGGTGCTACGCGCTCACGGCTTCCCTTCTCAACATCCCCTTCACTACCGCGGCCAGAGCGACTAGTTTCCTCCCGTTTCTTTCACTGATGTTTGGTAAAATGTGGGAAAAACAGCGTGTGCTTTATGAGAGACACTGAGAAAGGCACGAGCAGCGGCGCCGCTGTCCAAGTTACACACGCACTCACTCTCGCTCATTCTCACTTTCACTCGGCTGAAAAGACTCTAAAGGTAGATGTTCTCCCTCAGAATCAGAGTCAGCCATTACTAAAGCCAAAGCTTCATCACAGGTGTAATTGAGTAAAAAGTAAGATATTTGACTTTGAAATGTAGTGAAGTTAAAGTAAAAAGTATCCCTTAATGGAAATACTTATGGCGCTTTTCCACTACACAGTTCCAGCACGACTCGCCTCGACTCGGCTCGCCTTTTTTGGTTTTCCACTGCGTAAAAGTTGTACCTGTACCTGCTTCCAGGTACTTTTTTCAGACACCGCGAGGTTCTAAGCGGGCTGTGGCGATACTAAATTGTGACGTGAACACACGACAGACTGCTGATTGGCCAGAGAATCGTCACTGTTCACCGCTTTGAAAAAACAGATTTGTCTCGTAGTCTGAACTCTGTAGTAATTCCCAAACTCTCCTGTTATCAGCAGTGTTTCTTTTGCTGCCCTCAGCCTCCTGAAACAACGCTTTGCTGTCTTGCTGTGAGAAACAGCCACATCCCGAGGATAAAAAAAAACGCTCGATTTCCTCCATTGTTTATGTGTGTGAGTAGCGGGTGTGTGTCGCGTAGAAGATTACGTCACGACAGGTTCTTGCGGCGTCGCTATGATGACGACTAGGTACTATTGTGGAGTAGGGATGGCTCGATACCACAATTTTGGCTTCGGTACGATACCACAATCTAATACCTCGGTATCGATACTAAATCGATACCACAGGTGACAAATAACCAGCCTCAAAAGTGAAATGAATTGACTGATTCATCTAGATTAATAAATGTTATAATACTGTTAGGTCAGGTTACCTTATGAATGTTTACACATGTACAATTGTAGCTTATCAATTGAGTAAACTGGTATTACTCATCTCTTTATTCATTCAAATTCAATTAATATATTATTGTTTGAAAGTGCAAAAATTATGAGACCTAAACTTCATTCATTGGTTCTAGCATGTCATTCAAGCACATTTGAGCCTTCGTGTTTACCGTATCTTATAAGTAGGCTATGTGCGCTGATCTGTGTTGTAAATAAAAGTCTAAATTAAATCAGTTGAATGGTGGACTCACCTGTCGATGTCTGAACCCCTTGAATAAGTCAGGATGAGCTAAAGACAAGTGCTTAGCCAGGTTTGAAGTGTTGCCTCCCGTTGCTACACATGGTTTCAAACAGCGTTTGCATAGTGGTGCATTCACGTCTGTGGCTTCACCTTTCTCATTACCTTTGTAGGCAAAGTAATGCCATATTTCACCCCTACTGCCTTCTTTATTGACTAATTGTTGGTAAAATTAGCTTGATCCATCTTGTTTCTCCGTTGTCACTTTTTGCCGGTTTCAAGTGACCTGCGTCTGTTTGAGTAGCGCACTGCCACATAGCGGTGAACTTCGAAACTGCAGCACATCAAATACCGAATTGAGCAAAATAATGATATTGTACCTTTTGAAATATAACATATACCGGTATTTTTGCAGTACCGGTATACCGCGCATCCCTATTGTGGAGGTACTATCTGCAATGGAAAACGGAGCGAAAAGCGAGTCGAGGCGAGCTGATACTGGTAGTGGAAAAGCGCCATTAGTAAAGTACAGATACTGGAAAAAACTACTTAAGTACAGTAACGAATTACATTTACGTCGTTACTGTCCACCACTGTTACAGTCAACAACAGACCCTGCTATTTTTTTGAACACACTTCTTTCAACTAATCACCCAATTGCACATTCTTAAGAGCATATCATGAATGCTGGGTCTTATTTGTTTTCTGAGAATCTACTGCACCTACTGGTAACTTGTTTGCCACTTAGCAATAAAAAATATACTAAAAACCTGGATTATTCTGGTTAGTCACATTGTACTGCAATTATTTTGAACAATACTGTATGTTTAATACAGGTTATCATTCTGCTCCATCCATATGATGATGAAACTCATACATTGAAGCTTAAAACACATGTAAGACCTGTTTACTTTTGCTCCAGTGTTGCACCTTTAACACAAAACAAATGCCACATCTAAAAATCTCAGCATCTCTCAGTCCTGACCTTTTCATCTGTGTGTACACTGTTAGCACACCGCTCGCCGCAGAGGGATTCACTTCCTGGTCCAGGAGGCAGAGCTGTCTGACAATGACGAAGCAGCAGATGTGTCGTCTGATGAAGAGGACGGTGAGGATCAAAACCAGTCACTGGAAGGCTTTGTGGTTGACAACTCACATTTCTCTCAGGGACTAAACGGTACACAGCCAATGCTTTTTTGACATGTTCGCTGTGGGTTGTTTGGAAACCACAAAGTCCTGCTCTTTTTTTGTCTTAGATTCAGAGATGCATGCGCTTTACATGAAGTCAGTGAGAAGTCCTGCAGCGCTTGGCAAGTTTAAAATGTTCTTCAGAAATCATC